>AWOL01S0061309.1:0-50845 GCA_000715115.1 Nicotiana otophora
TAAATTTGTTAGCATTGAACTCATTATATTTTAACGTTATAGGTTCATACCTACTGCTTTTTATAATTTTAATAATTTTTACACATAAATTTATGGATCGCCTGAAAATTTATGGGTTCAATTGAATCCGTAGATATAATGGTACATTCGCTTATTGAATGAACCACGAATACAAATACTATTATTCTTTGTGTTTGGGTTTTTCATATATAAAAAAGATAATTAGGGGGGGAAATATGAAGGTATTGAAACTTCAAAGGGTATTGTTGCGGCCAAACGCACACGCAAGTATACGTGGTCGTCAAGTAATAGAGTAGTGAGTAGAGTATCGTTCACACGAACACTTATGATTCACTTTTGACTAATTCAAACTTAAATAGCTTATCGATTGAAGCGATTTCTTACAAAATAGATAATTTTCTAATTTACTACCTAAAAACTATCAAGTAATGAAATACTAGAAATCACCCACAACAATTAAATAGTTTTGAATAACAATCAATAGGAGATAATATTCCAGGGTCACGGGTTATCTAACAATCATGTTGCATTCTTGGCTTAATATAACTAATTGATTTATCTGGATTGTTGATTGACAGGGTTGATATTACTCATAAGAATCTGTCGAGTCCTTACTCGCCTATTCAAGCTAACTTAGTACCTATATATCTATGGAATTAAGATTAACAAGAACACATTTATAATTCCTGTATTGCAACCGAGCAAGGCAATTAGGTATATGTCTATCCTTATTGCGAATCCGTTCCCCGATGCCCGGGTGTAAGAACTTGCTCTATTTAATTCTATATGCAATCTAGAATTCCCACTTTCGAGTTCAACTCTAAATTCGTAGATAGTATTTCACTGTTAGCTACTCAGCAAAATAATTAAAAACAGAATTAAATAAACAACCCAATATGATAAAATCAACTTCGTCAAATTAAAATTCGAACGTCGACATTCATGTATACCCATGACCCTAGAACAATAGGGTTATTAGCCACTCATGTTCATACAATCATCAAAATAATGTTTTCAAACATACAATCAATGATTACTAGGGAAGGGATGGAAGAATTGATCAAATCCTTGCTCCCAAGTGTTTGGCGCCTCCCCTCTTCTCTCAAAGTCGTGTCTTCGCCCGGTATGATCTCTCCCCCGGTATGTTCTCTTCCCCCCTCTAAAACTTGTTTTTAGGTTTATTTATATGTGTAGGAAAAGACCTAAACATATAAGACAAGTCCTAGTCAAACCCGGAAACGAATCAAGTCTTCAAAACTCGGATTGGACCTGGCCCCAGGCCTGGCGTTGCCAGCCTAACGCCAGCCTCAGCCTGGCTTTTGCTTGGCGTCGCCAGCCTAACGCCAGCCTCAGCCTGGCTTTAGCCTTGCAAAGCCAGCCTAAAGTCAGCTTCAAGCCTGGCGTCGCCATGTTCTCTCATTCACTGCTCCTGCGCATGCTTTCGACTTGTAGGTCTCCTTTTTCTTCTACTTTCATCTCCAAGTCACCTACACATAAAATAGACTCAATTAAGCACAAATATAGTATAGTTTAGCATTAAAGCCTCAAAATGTAAGGTAAGTAATGCACTAAAAATATGTAATTATAACCAAACATCACTACCCCACACTTAAACTCTTGCTCGTCCTCGAGCAATCAAACTACAGTTTATATAGACATGACCTTTTTAAACAATTCTCCTAACTCATCACACCAAGAATCTTTAAAATAGACTAAGCACAAGAGTATAACCTCTTCACCTCAAAATTTGACTCATAAGTACCATGCATTATTCACAACTCACTCACTTACTTTAATATAGAGGTCAATGATATTACCTTTCCTTCATGAATCAAGTGTCCTCACACAACAAAAGAGAGTAGTTCCACACACAATAAAAATTTAAGAACAATTAGGAACTCAAGATAGAAAGAATTCACTCACTCTCTGAAATAACATTCATATGCCACAAAAGATGCACCATAGGCTTGCTCGTAGTGTACTACTCTACTAATTGAGCTCATTCAGTCTAGGATCAAGTAGGACTTTAATTGGTTGTAATGTAGGCTACGGGTCGGGTAGGATATATTTGGATATAAGAGTGACTACACCTCCCTAAGCACTTTTAATACATGTACTTTAACATTTAACCCTACACTTATGTCAAACCATAACCCCACCTTCACATCAATGTATATTAACTCCATACTTCTTTAAGCACAATTATATCAAGAGTCACCACTATCAAGGAATATTTTTCATAGCAATACAACTATTGTTTCCTTTCTTTTCTTTCCTTTTCAATTCAAGTGGATTTTCTTTTTCTTTTTTTTATTTTTTATTTTTTGAAAACAGTGCACCTTTCTCCTTATTTCATTAGTTCCACTCAAAAGCCAAACCAACTGCCCCACACTTTAACTTTTACAAAGTTCATAACAATTCAAGTGCTCATGAGAGGTGAAAATGTTCAAATAGATGGTTAATTCAAACAAATAGATAAAGCTTATAATGTGGTTGCCAAAGAAATAAGATTACAGGCTGAAAGGGGTTAACTACGATACATAACAATAAGGTGGGTAAATCATATAACTGGTTCAACAAAGAAATGCCTATATCACTTCCAAAACTGAACAAAACTACTATTTCGCTTTGCAAACACACACGGCAAGTTCTAGACATCAAATGCAATGCACAGAATTACACACACATGGCACATAACTCACTTAGGATTGGACTCATCAAGACATTCTAGTCAAAGCAGTTAATATAAGTTAAGATCATACGATTTAAGCTACTTATAAAAGAGTCAAAAACTGAGCTTAAGCGTCACAACCAAAGTACTCACTATTCTTAAGGAATAACAAAGTTAAGAGATATTACTCCAATTCAATTCATCTCACAGTGGCTCCTACTCCTAAAACAATATAAAATTACCTACACCCGGTTCAAATAAAACCCTTGAAAAAGAACCGCGACACAAAGAAAAACTAAGGGAGAATTATTACACTACCTAACAAAAGAAAATCTTTTTTTTTTCAACTTAAATCCCTCAAGAAACCTTTCGAATGAGATCCATCGTCGGGAAAACACCCAGACAATCTCCTCACTCCAAACTTAAAATTTTGCAATGTCCTCAATGCACACTATAAATAACAAGAAGGGAAACAAAGAGACTCCCTGGTAGGCCAAAGGCCGAAGAATTAGCAGCTCACGGGATACTCAGACTTCTCCCAAATATGGTCCTTTATGTGGGCACCCCACACTTAGTTCTCACCATCTAACTCACTTTTTCACTCTTCCAATGACTTTGTTTCCTATGCTTATCATCCTACAAAATCAAAACAAACACTACGAAATAATATAATAAAAACAAAAATAAAAGAAAGTAGTAAAATTGGGTTGCCTCCCAATAAGCGCCTGATTTAACGTCGCGGCACGACTCAACACGTGTTTAAACATCTGCCAAGTCCACTAAGGTCTTGTGACGTGCAATGTCACAACCCCAATAATGTTTTATTCTCTGGCCATTTACCAAGAAGGTATCACTTGAGCTCGTATCACGTAGTTGCACCGCTCCGTGAGGCATCACACTTACTACAACAAAAGGACCTGTCCAATGAGACTTAAGCTTTCCAGGGAATAGCTTCAACCTCGAATTGAACAAGAGAACTTCCTGACCTGGCTCAAACTTTCGATGTTGGATGTGCTTGTCATGCCACCTCTTCGTCTTTTCTTTATATAATTTGGCATTTTCATATGCGTGCAATCGAAACTCATCAAGCTCGTTGAGTTGCAGCAACCTATTCTCACCACCTGAGTCCATATCCATATTTAGCTTTTTGATCGCCCAATAAGCTTTATGTTCAAGCTCGACGGGCAAGTGGCATGCCTTCCCATAAACCAACCTGTACGGAGAAGTACCTATGGGAGTCTTATATGCTATTCAATATGCCCATAATGCATCATCCAGCTTCCCGGCCCAGTCTTTTCTATTTCCACTTATTGTTTTCTCCAGAATCTACTTTACCTCTCTGTTTGAAACTTCTACTTGACCACTCGTTTGGGGATGATAGGCAGTGAAAACTTTGTGCTTAACTCCATACTTTGCAAGAACATTATTCAGCAATTTGTTACAAAAGTGAGTTCCTCCGTCGCTTATTAACACTCTTGGAGTCCCAAAGCGCGTGAAGATGTACTTCTTTACAAAGCTTACCACTACCTTTGCGTCATTAGTAGGAAGAGCAATGGCCTCCACCCACTTAGAAACATAGTCGACCGCCACCAAGATATACTTGTGACCATTAGAATATGGGAACGGTCCCATGAAATCAATCCCCCAAACATAAAAAAGCTCTACTTCCAGAATATTTTGCAAAGGCATTTCATGCTTCCTCGTGATAGTTCCAGTTCTTTGGCATCTGTCACACTTTTTAACAAAGGCATGTGCATCCTCAAATAATTTTTGCCAATAGAAACCTGATTGTAGCACTTTTTGGGCAGTTCTATCCCCACCGTGATGACCTCCATATGGCGAAGCATGACAGCCATGCAATATTACATTCATCTCTTCCTCAGGAACATACCTTCGCACCAACTGATCTGCACATTGCCTATACAGGAATGGCTCATCCCACATGTAGAGCCTCACATCATGTAGGAATCTTCTTCTATTGTTAGGTGTCAATTCTGGTGGCGTTACCCCACTTGTAATAAAATTCACATAATCTGCATACCACGGGGCTTCACTTGAGGTGACTGCTAATAACTGCTCATCAGGAAATGTTTCTTTGATCAACCCCCCTTCTGCTACATGGTTCCGATTTTCTAATCTGGACAAGTGATCAGCCACTTGATTCTCTATTCCTTTTCGATCTCGGATTTCTAAGTCAAATTCTTGCAATAGGAGGACCCAACGAATCAGCCTCGGCTTGGCGTCTTTCTTTTCAAACAAGTATCTGATAGCTGAATGATCTGTGTAGACGATAACTTTGGTTCCCACTAGATAAGATCTGAACTTGTCAAATGCCCACACCACTGCAAGCAACTCTTTTTCAGTAACTGTGTAATTCATCTGAGCTGGATTCATAGTTTTGCTTGCATAATAAATGGAGTGAAAGATTTTATCCCTCCTTTGCCCCAAAACATCTCTGATTGCTATGTCACTTGCATCGCACATGAACTCATATGGTTGTCCCCAATCTGGGGCGATGATAATTGGTGCAGTCACCAACCTTCCCTTCAACTCCTCAAATTCTTTCAGACATGCATCATCAAACTTGAAGGTGATATCTTTCTCTAGAAGCCTGCATAAAGGAGAAGAAATTTTCGAAAAATCTTTAATGAATCGACGATAAAAACCTGCATGGCCCAAGAAACTGCGAATGCCTTTGGCGGATGTCGGTGGGGGCAATTTTTCAATCACCTCCACCTTTGCTTTATCTACCTGCAGACCACTTTTTGACACCTTGTGCCCCAAGACTATACCTTCACGTACCATGAAATGACACTTTTCCCAGTTTAGTACCAAGTTTGTCTCTTCACACCTAGCAAGCACTTTATCAAGGTTCATTAAATAATTATCAAAAGAACACCCAAACACAGAAAAATCATCCATGAACACTTCCACAAATCTTTCAACCATATCAGTAAAAATAGCCATCACACACCTTTGAAAAGTTGTAGGTGCATTACAGAGACCAAAGGGCATTCTCTTGAACGCATACGTGCCATAGGGACACGTAAATGTGGTTTTATCTTGGTCCTCTGGGGCTATAGCAATCTGATTATACCCCGAATAACCATCTAGGAAACAATAGCATTCCTGTCTAGCTAACCTATCAAGCATTTGGTCAATGAAAGGGAGGGAAAAGTGATCCTTTCGGGTGGCATTGTTCAATTTTCTATAATCTATGCAAATTCTCCATCCAGTGACAGTTCTTGTAGGAATTAAGTCATTATTTTCATTAACCACTACAGTCATCCCCCCTTTTTTAGGCACATATTGAACGGGGCTTACCCATTTGCTATCATAGATCGGGAATACAATACCTGCATCAAGCCACTTAATCACTTCTTTTCTTACCACCTCTTTCATGATTGGATTTAGGCAGCGTTGTTGCTCTACACTTTTCTCGTGTCCGTCCTCCATGAGGATTTTATGCATGCAGAAAGCTGGACTAATGCCTTTAATGTCAGACATCGTCCACCCAATTGCTCGCTTGTGCTCACGTAGCACTCTCAACAACTTTTCTTCCTGCAATTTAGACAAGTCAGAAGAAACAATAACAGGTAAAGTGTCAGAACTACCCAAATAAGCATATTGAAGGTGAGGGGGTAGGGGTTTAAGCTCCAATTATGGAGCTTCTTCAATCGACGGCTTTGGAGGAGACCCACTTGGCCTATTCAGGGGCTCAAATGGGTGTATTCCCTGCATGTAAGCACATGATGCATCTAGGATATGCATCATCTCCTTAACCTCATTATCAATCTCCAAGCTATCGAACAACATGAATGCTTTTTCTAGAGAATCGTTAGATATACACTCGTGTCAAGAAGTTGCTCATCCACCTCCACAACAGATATCATAGAGAGCTCCTCATAGTGGCGGGGAAGTTGGATCGCTTTGTAGACATTAAAAACTGCTTCCTCGTTGTCTACCCTCATAATCATTTTTCCCTCTTTCACTTTAATTATTGCATCACCAGTAGCCAAGAGAGGTCGTCCCAATATGATTGGAATTTGTTCATCAGCCTCAAACTCTAGAATAATGAAGTCAGTTGGGAAGATAAATTTCCCAATTTGCAACAACACATCTTCAATCACTCCTTCAGGTTAGGCTATGGACCTATCAGCTAATTGCAACATCACAGTGGTTGGTCTTGGAGATCCCAGACCCAATTGCTTAAACAATGACAAAGGCATTAGATTTATGCTCGCCCCCAAATCACAAAGAGCACGACCCACGTCAATATTACCAATTCACACAGGGATGGTGAAGTTGCCAGGATCCTTAAGCTTTTGAGGAAGCTTGTTTTGGACCCTTAAAGTGCACTCCTCAGTAAGTGCAACTGTCTCGAACTCAGTCAATTTCCTCTTGTGAGCCACTATATCTTTTATGTACTTAGCATATTTTGGAATTTCACGAAGTACATGCACCAATGGAATATTCAATTGAACCTGGCTCAACATAGAGAGAAATTTGTTAAACATGCGATCATCATTCTTTTTCTACAATCTCTGGGGGAAAGGTGGTGGTGGCCTTGAAGCTTCCACTGGCTCTGAACCTGAATCATTTTTCTTTGACTCTTGTATTGCCTTAGGGATCAGCTCCCCCTCAGGTATAGGCTTGTCCTTTATCTTCTTTGGCACTTCTTCTTGTTCTCTTCCATTTCTGAGTGTAACTGTATTAACTTGAGGGTTCTTCTTTGTATCACTGGGAAGAGCGCCTATAGGTTGAGTGTTTTGATTTGCTGCTAACTATCCCATTTGCCTCTCAAGATTTCTGAAATCGGTCCTGAGTTGTTGATTGTCAAGCAACAACTTCTTCAGCAAGTCATTTGTACTCTCTTCTGTTTGTAGGGGTGGTTTCTGAGGTTGATTGAAATTTCCTTGGGGCCTATACTGATTCTGATTCTGTTGATTTCTGCCCCATGAGAAGTTAGGATGATTCCTCCAATTTGGATTATAAGTATTCCCATATTGTGCATGCTGATTCATTGGACCTCTGCTCTGTTGCCCCACATAGTATATAGATTCAGGATTCGTGGGGCACATGTCACTCATATGACTGTCACCACATAGTTCACAGCAAATAGACATCTGTTGTACATATTGCATATGTTGTGTTTGTTGCATTGTCATTTTATTCATCTGATTTGCCAATTTTGCTATATCGGCTCTCGTGGATGAGAAGTCATCAAGCTCAATCAATCCTGCTGTCTTCTGTTTAATTGCTCTTCGTGAGTCCCTATCTCCTTTCCAATTATGGTCATTAGCAGTGAAGTTATTTAGCAAGAGTTGTATTTCACTATATGGCCTCGCCATGCAACTACCCCCACAAGATTCATCTTTGATGCCTCATCTAGCCCATCAACAAAAGTGTGACCCAATACCTCATCAGTCTGACAATGATGCGGGCAGTCTCTGAGTAGCTTCTTGTATCTTTCCCAAGCGTGACGAAGTGTCTCGCCATCTCGTTGTCGGAACCCAAGAATTTGGCTCCTCAGCGACTTTGTCTTCTTAGTGGGGAAAAACTTGATTAAGAATTTCCTTACTAGATCATCCCAAGTGTGGATTGAGTTCGCGGGCTCCTTTTGCAACCATTCCTTAGCTTCCCCCAACAGTGAAAAGGGAAATAGTGTCAGCCTCACATAGTCCTTGGAAACGTTCGGATAATTATATGTGTCCGTAATTTCCAGGAATCTGAATGTGCCTCTGCGGGTCTTCATGAGATAGGCCCACATATTACCCTGTGGACTGAATCACTTGTACCATGTATTGTTTGAGTTCAAAATGCCTTGTGATATCAGGCTTCACAATAGCCTGATTCATATTAGCAAGATTGGGCCTTGCGGCTTCTATCACCGCATGCTCTTCATTACCTGCCATCTCTGTTGGTTGTGGTTGAACTACGATGTCCAACTATCCTTCTATTCTAGTTCTTGATTTGACTTCCCTCCTCACTCTGTGAAGTGTTCGTTCAATTTTAGGATCAAGAGGAAGGAGATTATTTACGCTTCTACTCCTCCGCATTCAAGAGAAGAGCATGCATTAACACAAACAAGGTAAACTGAAAATTAGAGCTTGAACAAATAACTAATAAAAAGCTTAACTCAGTCAAGTAGCTAATTTCTATGTCCTCGGCAACGGCGCCAAAAATTTGTTGCGGCCAAACGCACACGCAAGTATACGTGGTCGTCAAGTAATAGAGTAGTGAGTAGAGTATCGTTCCCACGAAGATTTATGATTCACTTTTGACTAATTCAAAGTTAAATAGCTTATCGATTCAAGCGATTTCTTACAAAATAGATAATTTTCTAATTTATTACCTAAAAACTATCAAGTAATGAAATACTAGAAATCAACCACAACACTTAAATAGTTTTGAATAACAATCAATAGGAGATAATATTCCAGGGTCACGGGTTATCTAACAATCATGTTGCATTCTTAGCTTAAAATAACTAATTGATTTATCTGGATTGTTGATTGACAGGGTTGATATTACTCATAAGAATCTGTCGAGTCCTTACTCGCCTATTTAAGCTAACTTAATACCTATATGTCTATGGAATTAAGATTAACAAGAACGCATTTACAATTCCTGTATTGCAACCGAGCAAGGCAATTAGGTATATGTCTATCCTAATTGCGAATCCGTTTCCCGATGTCCGGGTTTAAGAACTTGCTCTATTTAATTCTATATGCAATCTAGAATTCCCACTTTCGAGTTCAACTCTAAATTCGTAGATAATATTTCACTGTTAGCTACTCAGTAAAATAATTAAAAACAAAATTAAATAAACAACCCAATATGATAAAATCAACTTCGTCAAATTAAACTTCGAACGTCGATATTCATGTATACCCATGACCCTAGAACAATAGGGTTCTTAGCCACTCATGTTCATACAATCATCAAAATAATGTTTTCAAACATAAAATCAATGAGTACTAGGGAAGGGATGAAAGAATTGATCAAATCCTTGCTCCCGAGTGTTTGGCGCCTCCCCTCTTCTCTTAAAGTCGTGTCTTCTCCCGGTATGTTTTCTCCCCCGGTATGTTCTCTTCCCCCCTCTAAAACTCATTTTTAGGTCTATTTATATGTGTAGGAAAAGACCTAAACATATAAGACAAGTCCTAGTCAAACCCAAAAACGAATCAAGTCTTCAAAACTCGGATTGGACCTGGCCCCAGGCCTGGCGTCGCCAGCCTCAGCCTGGCTTTAGCTTGGCGTCGCCAGCCTCAGCCTGGCTTTAGCCTTGAAAAGCCAGCCTAAAGCCAGCTTCAAGCCTGGCATCGCCAGGTTCTCTCATTCACTGCTCATGCGCATGCTTTCGACTTGTAGGTCTCCTTTTTCTTCTACTTTCATCTCCAAGTCACCTACACATAAAATAAACTCAATTAAGCACAAATATAGTATAGTTTAGCATTAAAGCCCCAAAATGTAAGGTAAGTAATGCACTAAAAATATATAATTATAACCAAACATCAGGTATAGTATAAAACTATCTTTTCGATGATTAAGATTTTATGCCCAAAATAAATATGCATGTTCCTATGTTGTGATCACTACACGAGAAAGCAAGATACAAGTGCAATATATTTAGGTTATGAAATCATGAATACGACTGCTTCTTAATCAATATGTCACCTTCTTATATTTAGGTTGTTAGGTTTTTTTATATTCTTAAATATCGACAATTGGACGTAAATCGTGAAACTTCATTATTTTTACAATATGCATTAACAAATTACCAAATGGTGTGTTGAGATAGATGAGATCCTTTCACTCTAATCAGAGTTCTCGGGCTTAACTGATAAAAATAGAGAAATCTCAAGTTGAGAGTGAGATCTTTGCGATGTGAATCTGAATTAATCGAATCCATTTCTCTTCGCTGAAATTAGAGAAACTGCGTTTATCCCTTTTGAAATTTCCTTCAATTTGGGTTTTTATGGATAAAACGTCAGGATTAGAGATTTAGAGGTAGAAAACCAGATTTTTGAAAGATTTCGTTTATATCTCACCTTCCCTCAAGTGAGAAATTACCTAATATTTATTTCGGAAGACCCCTCTATATAACTTTAATTTGTTAATTAGATTTTAGCCTTCAATATTTGTTAAACGTAATAACTTAATTGATCAAATAAGATAAATACATGCCATGACAGAGGTCGCAGCCCGCGGGTCAAGGAGAAGAACTGACAGTCTTCTAAGCTATCAAGCTTCCGAGGAAGGGCGATATATGACACCTTAGGCAATCACACAAAATACTGTATAACACAAAACACAAGTTCATATGGTGTACGCTTTTCGACTCGATGATAGCTCGGTCTAGAAAATAAGGAATTAATTTAACTTGGTATATATGAACGAATGTAGTCAGAGGCGGATCTAGGATTTTGGCAGGATGGGTGCACTATTAGAAAGACGTGGATCCAGAATATAAATTTTATGGGTTCAACATTTAGTTCTTACGATTGCGTACCCATTGCACTTTTGGAATTATAAGTTCAATTTTTTTAAAAATAGTAATTTTCTTACATCTATATCTATTTTTCATGTTGAAAATATTGAGATCAGTTGAACTCATTGACTATATGCTATATCATATACTGCTACTAGTTTTAATATACATATTTTGTTAATCATATAAGATTTTACGGCGACAAAAGAAGAATAGGAATTTCAATGTGTGACAATTTTGAAAGAATAAACTAAACAAAAAAAGAAATAAAAAGAAAAGTACTTAATTAATACGCAAAAAATAACATCAGACACGCTCATCTCCCGTGGGCGTCTACTTTTAGAAGAAGGAAAAAGAAGAAGGAAAAAATAACAAGATGGACATAAGATTTGAACTCACAACCTCACCTAGAGAGGTACACTCAATAATCATCACACAATATAATACTTTGAGCATGAGTGCACATACATATATTTAAATATTTTTTAAAAAATATACTATTACTATACATGACTTAGGGCGAAGAGCATGGGCTCACGTACCCCATGGAACCCCCCTCTAGATACGCCGCTGAATGTAGTGATCTCGAGACTTCATTTTCCTTTTTAGTTTTTAGCATTGTGTACACGTATTGTAGCCCCGACTAATTCAGAATCGAATAAGGCCCATAAAAGGAGGATGCATTCCCTGTAAGAATTGTTTTTCTATTCCCAAGGCCTAAACACAAGACCTCCGATTAAGAGTGAAGAGATTCTATTCATCCCAACCACAATCTTTTATTAGTGGTAATCGAGATTAATTATTTGCTCTTCTTTGTTTTTTCAAAATCTTGAAATTAAATGTCTTGTTTTCATGGATGCTTCCCTTGTTAATATGCTTTCTAGTCAACTACACACAATAATATCCAAAGATACAAACCCTCAAAGAGAAAATTAAATACATTACCGGTGTGTTTGGTATGTACTCCGTATTTGAGGGTTATCTAATATTAGGATTTCTCTCTAAAATATTTTAGTGATTATATCTCTAATATACTTAGGGGTCCTTTGGTATAATAATGAAATATTTCATAGGATTAACTATTCCATATCAATCCCACCATTATAATATAAAATTTATCCTAAAATTAGCTACAATGCGTATAACCAAACTTGGGATTAATATGATCCAAAATTTTATCTCGAAATTATTATCCTTCTTCCTGTAAAGGTCATCTAGTAAGCATTAGTCTTTTGTTAGCTTAGTGAATTAATTAATGATCAAAGCAGTACATTGACATACACATCCTTTATATTTATTCATACATTGACATACACATCCTTAACCAGACTAAAGACGTAATATAAACTTCAAATTTCACGATAAATACAACAACAACAATAACAACTTATAAACCTTAATTCCGAAAAAACTTTAACGAGAAAATGATTTTTTTTGCGAAACATTTCCGGGAAAACTGAAGTAACACTGGGTAAGAAATGTTCGGAAGAACGTGACAAAGTTGAATCGGAGTCTCGAAGAATTAAACTGAAAAATTGAAATTCATGATACATTGGCTAATTCTTAAGCAGCAGCAGTGCTGAGCCATTACTAGATCAAGATGTTTGATTCAAATTTTAAAAGTCCAAACCACATTAAGGCCCAACTCAAATTTTAACTCAAGACCACAACAATAACCATAGGGATCTCTACAGCTGATCATCTCTTAGATCATCTTCTCCAATGTACCAAAACGATAAGCCAAACAGAATCTTCCAGAAGTTCCAGAAAATACCCCATTAAATCTCCAACATATTTATAACGCTCTTATCCTCAAAGTACACAACAGATTAAGAAAATACGCAGAGAAGTAGAAGAAAAAAAAAGTGTAGAAATGGCGCTTTTTGGTGATCCCTTCAGACAATTCTTATTGAGTCCCACAATTTACCGCAGCTCTTCTGGTTCTGCTGCTCTTCTGGATTGGTTTGAATCCCCTAATTCTCATATCTTCAAAATCAATGTCCCAGGTATTGTAGATGTTATTACATAGATGTTATTCAAAATCAACATTAATTTGTTTTTGTTTGAAACTACTGTAAATAGAAATTGTCATAACCAATTGTGTTAATCGAGTTGATTGATATTTTAGTAGATGTAATTACATAGACAACCATACTCAATTCAGTAAAATTGTTTGATCTTAAAAATATACCTCAATAAATTTAACATTATCTGCCATTCACATAATTAAGTAGAGTTTTCTGGAAAAACAAAACTACTAATTTGAGGAAGATCGCCTAGGAATGAGAGGCATAGGGCTAAAGGAGAGACAAAATAGGATGAGTGATAGATCATATAATCAATCGCAACTTTAAGATTGAGGTGTATATGTGACCAAGGGTGATGAGTTGAACACCTTTCGTCCTAAGATTGTACCGTTTATAGGGTAAAATATTATTTGTTATTGTTCAAAAAATAGACTTTGAACACTCTTATTGAATTTTGTGGCTTTGACACCGGTAGTAATTGTTGTACTACAGATCCACCCCTGATTTCGTTTAGGATGCAATCGTTGAAAGGGGGTTTATGCAAAGTTGTGGAATGAATTTGACAGGGTATAACAAGAAGGACATAAAGGTGCAAGTCGAAGATGGGAATGTACTAGTAGTGAAGGGGGAGGGTGGCGGCAAAAGGGACGAATTCCACGAAAAAGAGGAGATAGTGTGGCATGTGGCGGAGAGAGGCGGAGGAAAAGGAGATTTCTCTAGGGAAATTGAGCTGCCGGAAGATGTGAAGGTGGATCAAATCAAAGCTCAAGTTAAGAATGGTGTTCTCACCATTGTTGTACCAAAAGATGCTACTCCAAAACCATCTAAAGTTAGGAACATAAATATTACCAGTAAGTTGTAAAATCTTGGCTATGGAACAATGGAAATAAGGATGTGTTTTGTGTAGGTTGTGTTGTGGAATTTGATAATGTAACAAAGTTGTTGTAGAACAATCAAAGTTTTTGTATCTAAGTTAATGCATTTCAATTTCTATCTTCCCTTTTTTCTTTCCTAATTTTACGCTACAATATACTAAACCATTCATCTTGTTGAAATGTCATTTGTCTTGATTATAGGTTCTTGGTTATATCTAGAATATTATGTTTTTGGTAACGTTGTTTGGTTTAATTCTATTTGTGATCTTATTCTCTTAATAACACTCATCTTTTTACCTACCTACACAGTGTATTTTTCCCGCGAACATCCTTTCCTATAAGGTGGCTCCGCCACTGCTTCTGATAATCACCGGAATATGATCGGTCCGACTACACTAGGTGTAGCAAAAGAGGCCAGTTGATGACAATTAAGAGGTTGTCATTGCTGTTCCTAATCATACAAAAGAAGAGATCCAATGGCAAGGCAAGGCTATACGCCCGTTTGCTCCAAACATTGGGGAACGGGGCAATGCTCTCCCCCAAAATATGTTGGAATTATAATACAAAAATTTATAGTATTGACATTAATAAGTTTTTGGTTTTTTTTTAATAATTATGATTTATGAGGCTCATTGCATGAAAAACGGAATATTACTGGATTTTCCATCCATAAGGCATAACCGGATTGAGAATAACCGAATTAAATTTCTTATTTGTCAACTAATAGAAACAAGAAGTTAACATAATGTTCTCGCACTGTTGGCGCTAATGGATGACTGTTTGAAATGCTACAATTTCGGGGAAAAAAGATTACTCAATGTTTGCATCAAATCAATATAATTATAAAAAATGCTTTGTATATATCATTTTTATTGCTCAACTTCTTGGTTACTTCAATGCAAATAGAGGCGGACTTATCCTTAGGGTAGAGTCACCGCCCCGGTAATATCAGAAAAATATATGAACATATATTTGAAAGATTAAATATATATTTTGATTGACATCCTAAGACTCAAAGCTTAAGACATTAGTCGATTTGGGAGCACAACTTATAGTGTTCTATCTCAATGTGATTCTCACTTTAATTTGCTTAAAATTTTATTCGATAATATTGCTCCTGCCACTTTCAAATCCTGGGTCCGCTCTGCTTTAGAGTGAGATGAATTTGTGGTTGGTCTAGCCATTAGAGGGTAATGTGAATGAATTGAATGCCCTCGTTACACTTTCTAGACTAAGCTAAGAGTCGATTCAATAAATGACGACGCACCTTTCTTAGTTGTTAAGTCTAGGCTTTGCAATGGTCCATGTATTCACATTGTCAAAGAAGAAGGCATAATTAAACAAGTTTGAATACAAATGTTAGTGCTTGGCATTTTCTTACTCTAGAAGAAATATAAGTTTTTATTTTATTTTTAATCAATTTAACTCAAAATTTGATACAACAAATGAAAATGATGTATCTAAACATACCATCTTAATTCAGCCCAATTTTGTTAAAATAAATAACTAGCTTTACCTTATGATAGTAACTTGCATTAAGAAGGATATTGAAATATTAAATGCCTTAGTAGAAATAGTTTAACTATAATGATTCTAATGAATATATAATGAACATAAATATGGTAGATTTATATGATTCATACAGCCTACTCCAATATTTTCTAATTGAGGTGTAAAGTGTAAACGATTTTTTTTTTGGGTTAATTCTGCCGTATGGTGGCAGTGCCCTGTAAACGATTAATTAATGGGTTTAAACTAGATATATTGAAAGTGTAGGGATCTTTAATACTATCACTAAATTTCATAGAATTTTTACTTTTATTTTAATTAATGGTGGCTCGATCAAAAATATTTATAATATATAAATTATACACGATTACACATATACATATATATTATATATCTCCCTTCTTTTTTTGAGTGGGAGGATTTTTAGGTTAATTTCTCTTAATTAATGTGTCCGAACAAATTAACTCCTTGGTTAATAGGGAAAATGCACAACAATCATTCTTAAGATTGTTCTTTAAGGATTGGCCAATACTTATTTTATCCAAAAACTTTGAATTAAAAATCTTAATTTCAGGATAATTCAGGATATATGTGTCCCAAAAAATTGAAATGAAAAATTAAAATTTAAGATATATTGGTTAATTCCTAAATAGCAGCCATTTAGAGACTAGAGTGGCTACTTGATGTCATTTCATCTTTGTTAATTTTGAAACTTGAAGTTTGGGCTTAGCCAATCTGGTCCAAGCAAATCTCAGCCCATATCCTACTTCTAAATTAATACCTTCCTTCTCTTGAAATTAAATCACTCTTCAAGTCTTCACTTTCCTTTTATTCGAAGCCTACGTACATTTCCTCTCTCCAATTTTCCTCTCTCCCCTCAAACATCAATGGCGTTGGAATGGGTTGTTCTCGGCTACGCCGCGGGTGCAGAAGCAATCATGCTCCTTCTTCTAACAATTCCGGGTCTTGACCCGCTCCGTAAAGGCCTCATCACTGTGACCCGTAATCTCCTCAAACCTTTCCTCTCGATCGTACCCTTTTGCTTGTTCCTCTTAATGGATATCTACTGGAAGTACGAGACCCGACCCAGTTGCGAATCACACGAATCTTGTTCCCCGTCTGAACACCTACGTCATCAGAAATCAATCATGAAGTCTCAGCGCAACGCGCTCCTCATCGCGTGTGCGATCGTTTTCTACTGGCTTTTGTACTCTGTCACTGGCCTTGTTGTTAAAGTTGAGCAGTTGAATAAGCGCGTGGAGAAGTTGAAGGCTCAGGATTAGGATTGAGCTGAATGATTCGTTTGCCGATTGGATCGGGTTTCAGGTTTTGTGCTTTTCGTTTCGGATCGGGTCGGCTCCACTTTTTTTGGTGCTAGTTATATATTTAGTGAACTGTGTTTCTGTTGTACTGCTTTGATCGTTAATTACTAGTAATAATGTTATACGACTTGGTGAACTCCTCAATAGGTTGGATTATATTGTGCTGATATTGGGATTTCGCTAATTATACAATTAGCTAGTGGTTGTTTGATTTGTTTGTTAATTGCTGCATGATCTTGTTGATTCATGCTGGATGTTTATCTAATTGAAGGATATATGTGGAATTTATAACTGAACGCGCAATGCGTCTTGGATTTCTTTTTATATTGTGTGCATTCTCCTCAATATACCGTGTATGATCACTTAGAAAAAAAGGGCAGTCCGGTACACAAGGCATCCCGCGTTCACTCAAGGTCCTGGGAAGGGCCGCACCCTAAGGGGTATGATGTAGACAACCTACTCTAATGCTAGCATCAGTGACTGCTTCCATGGCTCGAACTCGTGACCTATAGGTCACACGGAGACAACGTTACCGCTGCTCCAAGGCTCCCCTTCATGTGTATGATCACTTAGAGTGAGATTAAAACAAAAAACTCGAGAATTAGCCAATGTTGTTAAAAGCTGCTTAAAGTGCGCTTAAGCCTTGAAGCTTGTGAAGCTCAGATTGTGCGCTTTGACTCACTTAGTTGGGCTTTAGTGTAGGCGTCAAGGTGCTAAAGCGTGGTGTCGTTAAGGGCACAACAACATATACATAGCTTCATTATAGTTTATCTATTCTTTTGTCCAAATTAATATTGTTTGTGCTTATATTTACTTTTTCTTGCATTACATTTCTATTTTCTATTTTTACTTGATTGGCGCTTTTCTTTGCTAAACCACGTTTTTATTATGCTTTGCACTTAAAGTTCCAACAGGCTTTTGTGCTTTTTTGCGCTTGTGACTACTCTGGAATTAGCAAAAAATTGTATGTACCCCTACCGAAACTTACTTGGCTTCCTTTTGGTTGTTTGTTTTGCATTTATCAGCTTCTTTTTGTTAGTTTCTCACTCCTTAAGTTATGCATTTAGAACTATGGAGCTGCAGGACAGAAGTTGAAAAATCAAGCTTTTGACATCTTGGCTGAATAAGTTGAGTTAGATGAAATGAATAAAAAAAGGAAAAAACCAACACACATAAGTAAAAGTTGAACTTTATTTCTTCATCAATGCAGAAGTATGTTAATTGATGTTGTGGAGACTGAGTGTTGGTAGTAGCACGCGTTGCAGAATGCTGAATGGAATCTTATAATCTTGGTAAAGTTCTTGAATGTTGTGTGTGTTGGTAGAGATTTCGATCCAAGATATTGAATAACTTGCCTGTATCTGTGATTGGACTGGTTACCTTTTTGTTAACAAGCAAATTTCCAAATTGAAAACATTACTAAAATTATCTGTCCTAGGTAAATAAAGGAAGTGGAAAAAAGAAATAATCATATATATGTCCAGAAAGTGATGATTGAGTGATTGAGATACATAAGTGAGATCCCGGGTTTGATTCCCATGTACAACACTCACTTTATGAGTGAGTTATATGCTCCAGGCTTGGTGAACAGGATTACCTGCCACCTTTGCTTGTGGCGTTGTAGCGGGCCGGTGTTTAGTCGTGCAAGATAACCATACATGTCTTTCCTTGAATGATATCATAATCTGTTAGTACTCTAAAGACTTGAAATATCCTAGTGGCCCGTGCATTGCTTTTTGAATGACGAGGTGGGCATGGTTACTTGTACTCATGGTTAGTCTTTTGCATTTCTTATTTTTCTCGTGAGTCTTTACTTGACCTGTATGTCAACAGATTTAACCAGTTACCTTTTATGGTGTACTCTGTTCTCTTTGGTTTTTTCTGGGAGCTTCTTTTGCTGGTGTTTGACACAATTGGGCATGATGCTGTTTGATATTTAGTAGTGTTAAGTTATAGTTTACTTGTAATTTTAACTTCTCTCTCGTTGTGCATTATACATTTACTAGTATGTTTTTCATACCAAGCTAGTTGGCCCTCTTTGTGGTGGAAGTCCTAATTGACAAGAAAGTTGACAACACCATTACTTCCTATTTAAGGATGGCAACCCCCCACCCCAACTCATTGCCACAGCTCCTCTAATTGTTGCTTACCTTCATTTTTTCCTTTGAGAGTGGCTCCCGGAGACATCTGCACCCTTCTTCACAATCACACCGTTAACCTCTTCACTTTGAAATCCACCATCTACGGTAATCCTGACTTGCTAGGGGTCAGAGTGAGGTCTCAAGGTGTAGAGAAGGGTTTAACTATGCTCACAGAAAGGAGTTTCTGAGGATTAACTATGCTTACCGAATGTAATCAGAGGTGGATCCAGAATTTAAGGTCTATGAGTTCAAGCTTTAATGTTTTAGCATGGAATCCATTATATTTTTAAAGTTATGGGTTCATATATATTATTTATTGTTATTTTAGTGACTTTTTACGCATAAATTTATACTTTACATCAAGACGAACCCGGTATCTGTATACTGCATCCGCCCCGGTATATAATTCCTAAGGATAGAGCTCAAAGGAGCGGGATTTTAAAATTGTATGAGTTGATTGACTTCATTGGTGAAAAAACTGAACTAGGTTGTGTAAGATTAATTGGAGCTTTTATTTTCTGTGTATATACTAATTCAAGAAATGGTATCAAGATAGCTCAATTGCCAGGGTTAAAAAAATTAAGGAATCAACCTGCATTAAGAGAACTGACCATGATCTTTACAACACTAAACAGCCTGATATCTCCTTGTTTGAACAGCTATTCAGCTAGTATTTACGTGAATCTATGTCCAAATGTGGAGCCTGTTAAGTTTGAGTTCTTGCCTTGTTCTACAAGGTGGAAGCAACCATTAATGCTTGCATTAGGGTAGATTGTCGTCGTCCTTTCCTGGACTCTGTGTGAACGCGGAATGCCTTGTGCCCGGATTGCCTGTGCTTTGCTCCACAAGCAATCTTAAAAGGGTATTGCCCCTTATGTTTTTGTGATTCTCTAACAAACGAGGACCAAGCATCCGAAAAATTAACATATAATTAGGTGAGTGCATGAAAAAGTTTCGTCTTCATTGTGTTGAAGTCATTTTCTTTTGCATATACAGAATATATGGTGTTAAAACTATCATTTTATGCCCTAAATTTACAGAAAGGAAGTGAAATCCCAAACTAAACCTTCTTTAGAATATCCAACAACACAGTATTTTCCGGGGAAACTGGCAATTGGTTACAACAAAGTTTGGTCAACTCTGGTGGATTGATTGGTTACTGATGATGTTCATAATTGAGAGAAGTAGGGGGTGAGGAAGGAAGGAAGGAAGGGCAATGTGATTTGTTATCTGTATACATTTGAAATTTCTGTATATAATTTTGGTGGAAAACGATGAGTTCAATTGAATCCACCAAACCCGTCCTATAGATAGTGAGAATCATGTTGGTGTTTCTTACTTCTCTGTCCAGAGATGAAATTTCTACTTATCAACCTATACGTACGTGAAGTTATATTTTATATGACTCGTCTGTGTAAATATTTTTTACATCATCAACGGATAAAACTCAAACTCTTTTTGACATGGAAGGTTTACTGCAAGAAAATGAAAGGCTTTTTGGTAAAATATAATCTAAAAATTAAACCACAACCATATTTAGATAGCCCAAATTTGTGTATATATATAGTTCTAATGAAAAATTAAACCTCAAGATTCGGATCTTTTAAAGACATTAAAACGTAAAGGTAACTTCACCATCTTCAGGCACTCATTACAGAGTACCGCTACAAAGGTAAAGTTCCTAAAAAAGACAGTGAGATAGTAAGTCTATCAGCATTTATATAACTCCAATTCGGAGAAAACAAAACAAGACAAAAAACTAAATACTTCCATGGTTATCTCTATGTTTCTGTTTTCTTGAAAGTTGGAGTAGAGCTAAAACAGATTGCTCCAACTTACTCTATCAGCCATCACCATTGATTTCCTAGTTTTTGGTAATCGAAAAAATCCCCGAGGACCTGTGGTGCATGGTTTGAAACTCGGTGGATAATGAGGTCGCCCTTCTAGTCTTATCCACTTAAATATCAGGCTTTTATCTGCGGCAGGGTTGAAAAACATGACGTGCACCTATTCTACACATCACGTGCTACGCTCTTACCACTAGACCATACCATTAGGGGCTCATCATCGATTTCCTATTTACAAGCTACTTTTTACATCCGTCGTAAAATTTTAAACCTCCGCCGTTAGGCTGGTGGAAACTAGGCCTCTTCCGCAGGACTTGGTGGTGGTGGAGTAACTACTTGAGCCCTGCATCCCAAATGCAAAACACTTCCATGGCCACTGGAGCTACGATTGATTCTTGAAAATAAATCGACTTTAGTCCGCCTACTTTGTGACGTGAGTCGACTAACTAACAACTCTAATGCTTCTTTCATCCACCCATGTTGGCAGAGCTTTCTTGCTTCTCGCACGCTCATCTGCAAAATTGATGTTTGGAAAATTAGTAAGCAAAGACGATTATGTGATGAAGGGAGCCTTGGCGAAACTGGTAAAGTTATTGTCATGTGACCAGAAGGTTACTGGTTTGAGCAGTAGAAACAGCCTCTTGCAGAGAAATGCAGGGTAAGGCATACAATAGACCCTTATAGTCCGGCCCTTTCCGAACACCGCGCAAAGCGAGAGTTTAGTATATCGGGCTGCCCTTTAAAACGATTATGTGATATAGTTTATATGGAAATTTATAGAGTATGGGCAGGTGCATACCCATAATCTTTTGCGGATGTCTTTCTCAGGCCAAGTATCTAGCTCCTCAGTTACAAATAAAGGAAACATGTGCCCTTCATAGGCCGTATCGCCGTTTTTGTTCTCAAAGTACCAAATTCCTAATTTTCCCTGCAATAAGGTTTTCAACCCAAAGGAAACTTGTTAGGACTACATATAACGACCTAAATGTAGACATTAAAGCTTTATCAAGACCAAGGCCAACAAGATTGAAGATCAACAAGAAAAAAAGCAGTGGCGAAGTCAACCCTTGTAAGGAAAGAAATAATCTAATCTATTTTTCTGCCTTGGCTAGGTGGGATAGCCGAGCCATTCCCTTTTCTTTTGGATAGCAGGTTGGACGAAATCACTAAAAACAAAATCTATTCAATTAGTCAAAAGGAGAGAAACGGATTCGAACCCTCGATAGTTCTTTGTTAAAACTATACCGTTTTTAAAGATTTTTTCACCCTAAGCGTGCTTAGTTGACTTGTTACCAATGATTTGGCAAATAAGAAAATAGTATTTAAAAGAAACTAACTCAAAATTCAGGATTAGTAGTGAAAAGTTGTAAAGGAAAGAACTTTCAAAAGGCTTTCGACTTCATAATCTAATTCTGATTGACATATCCCCAGACTCCACTTGTGAGATTATACTGCGTTTGTTAATATATATCAGCCATTTGAAACGTCCATAGCAGTCAACTCTTAACCAAAGCCAATACTCTTTCATATCTTATCGCAACCATATAACCAAATACCATTTTGCTTATAAGCACTTAACTAAAACGGATCGCTGTTAAAAACTAACCTCAACATCGCCGCAAACACCAGCTTCCTCTATTGTCTCGCGTCTTGCTGCATCTTCAATTGTTTCATCCTTTTCCCAACCTCCCTGCATAATAAGAGCAAAATTTGTAAACAAAACAAATAAATCAATCTAATAGAGCTTAGAGAATAAAACATCATATAGTTTGAAAACCATAGTTCTGTTGCTACCTTTGGAAACAACAATCCTTTTCCTTTTCTCTGAGGACTTATGAGAAGAACTTCAAATGCATCTTCGTCTGCCATAGATAGGTCAATAATATCTTTATATCTGTACGGTATACATCTGCAGAAGACATCAAACTCATCTCAGGACAACATAAGCGTAATGATGAAGTTACCAAATCCAAAACTCATTCTGATATGAAGAAATATTGTAAAGCATGTAGTTTAAGCCCGACGCACTAAGCCTCGCTATGCGCAGGGTCCGTGAAAGGACTGGACCACAAGGGTCTATTGTCCGTAGCCTTACCCTGCATTTTTGCAAGAGGCTATTTCCACGGTTCGAAGCTGTGACCTCTTGGTCACATGTAGGGGTGGCAAACGACGAGTCAGGTATATAGGATGTGTTGAAAACTTGTAATGAAAAAATGAATAAATTACCCGACCCGACTCGTATTTAATACGGATAAAAAGCGGGCTCATATTATCCATAACTTATTGAATATGATCACTTTTGAGAGAATTCCTACTCTCACAAACTTGAGGACCACCAATTTGAGACTTTACAAATGTAAAAGTTAAACCATAAGTTATCAATTGGTTATTCATTTTCTAAATGGATAATATGATTCTTATCCATATTTGTCTCCTTTTTAAAAGGTTCATTATCCAACCCATTTTTTAATAGATAGGTGGTTAACTGTTTTCTTTTAACCATTTTGTCACTACTAATCACATGTCAGCAACTTCATCTCCTTCAATTAAATATGAGGAAAAAATGGTCCTTTTCCCAGAGAAAAACAAAGCATGTGATAAGGTGAACAAAATGCCAAGAGCACATGTATTGACTTCTTCAAGCTAATAGAAACATCCAAAAGAAAAATAAACACCTAACACACAATAATACACAAATTGAAGAAGAAAATGTCAAAATGAGCTCCATTTGATAAGATAAAGAAGTGGAAAAAGAATGTTAACCAGTTGTTTATTTTTATCAATCTTTTGGAAAATGTCAAAACTGAAACAGTTCACCTCAAGTCCATTTTCGAAAAATACAAAACTTAGTTTTCAGATGCCAGTAAATTGAGAAGCAGCAAACAAGTAATTATTTCAAAAACTCAAATTTGTGAATCAATCCATTTTGCACACAAACAAAATAACTTCAAGCACCTAAGTTGCGTGGACTCTTCGTTTTTGGTGCCGCACCCGTCTTGACATGGGACGGATGCGGTATACGTCCTGGATTCGGTCAACTAACTTCGAATACCGACAAATTTGGGGGGAGGGGGAGGGGGATTGAGATTTTGATTTCTCAAAATTAAAATTAAAACAGATTTAAGACATGGGAAATGCATACCTTCAATATTGTATTACTTTTTTCTCATATTTGCTGTTTGTGTTTCAGAAAAAACAAAGAATTCAAGGGGTCGTGTTGTGAATTCAGACTTCTAGTAGATAGTAACGCGATATAGATTAAGGGTTTTTCATAGAATATCTCTTAAAATTTATAATATCTTTATAGTTCTATTTTTTATAAATTTAAATTTTCTTAGCCGAATTTTCACACCCGTATCTATAGCTGGATCCGCATCCCTGAATCTTAAAATTTAAATTTTGTCAAATCCGACACTGAGATCTATGCCCGTATTGGATACCCGCACCTGCGAGCAACTTAGTCAAACACCCTCTAGAATCTTGATGATGCACCACTACCACACTCCCACTTCAGAACCAAAGGCTGAAAATTGAAGCTGTTCTAGTAATTGCAAAGTGAAATGGACCATTGATTCTCTATCATTTTGTTCATCCTAGAAGTCAACTCTTCATTAATCATTACACCCTCTTTCCTCCCACCTCTCAAACCAAAATTTTAGGTAATAAGAAACTCATGGTCTACATTAATAAAGACGTCGAAAAAATACATCGATAAAAACGAATCCAGTGCTAGCAGAGGCGAATTCAAGATTTGAACATTATAGATTCGAGTTTGGAGTTCTACCCCAACTCACCTGATTTATTAGGTTCAAACTTTTCCATTTATACTTATTTCGTGAATGTTTAACAAATACGTGATCTGAGCCAAAGTTACCATGTTCGGATGGTAAGTCCTTAACTACGTCCACCCCCGAGTGCTAGAAGGCTCCCGGCCTAAAGGGCTTGGGGGAAGACAAATGTACATCCTCAACTCCTCGTTCAAGAACTTCTCACTAGAGAGGCTAGTTCCAAAATTCGAGCTTTTTTAAGAGTCTAATTCCAAAATTCACCCGTAGAAACACAGTTCTAATCTCAGTTGCTCTAGAGGCCCAAATTTGGACTAAACCACAACATTTTGAAGCAAAAAAGAAGAATTTATAGTCTAAAACAAATTAAATCATAGAAATTTGTGCGGATATAAGAAGTTTAAAGTTAAATTGATTATATACATACAAATAGGAAATAGCATCACGTAAATTAGACATAAAGAGTAATTTTTGAATTAACATACCCAACAACTTGGCGACGACCTTTGTTATAACGCTGCAAATGCCGGCCAGTACGTGAAACCATAACCACCATATTTTTCAATGGGGGAAAATATGTATTATAAAATTAAGTCTTTATTTGAAATACTAAGAGTTATATAGATTGTAAAAACTGAAAAGGAAGAGAAACCCCAGAAAACAAATGAGGAAAAAACGGACAGAAGAAATGGTATGATTTACAATTTTGGAGTGAAAAATGTTGATGATAATGTCTATATGTTTCGTTGTGTGTAATAATCTGTAGTGCAAAAGTGCAAAAGCCGTTATTTAATGATACGAAAGGGCACCTTCAACTTCCTATTTTAATCGGTGCGTTTGGAGGCATACGTGTACGTGACGCGGCACGTGTGTACGGTTTCTCCATTTTCTATACGTAACTATTATTAATTGCAGTAAATTTATCATTGTGACTTATAGGTAGGGTATCGATCGATATTTAAAAATCGACTAAACCGACCGAATCATATCGTATCGAATTAATTTTTAGGTTTCTTTTAATAAAATCGTGAGTTTTTATATAAATCTATAACTGTATCGATAATTAGGATAGGTTTTTTATTTTATGAAAATAAATCGAAAAAATACCAAACCGTACCCAATAAATTAATATGGAAAAATATATTTATATATTAAATTTAAAAACAACAACGTCATTAAATTTTTCTTGGGCCTTGGAATTATGAAAACGATTACAAGCCAACAAGTAATTAAACTCAAAATCCTAATTCTCAAACCTATTATACTACTCCAATTGAAACTAAATTATTTCCAGCATATTCAATGGGGAGACACAAAGCATTTTAGCGATTATGAGTAGTAAACTACAATGTATTGGATATGTTTCCTTTCGTATAGTTTAAATTTATATTTTTGAATATTTAATCTTCTATAAACTTTATTCTTGAGTTTCAGCTTGCTTAATATCTTTCCACTCGTGTGATTTATATTTTCTTTATCTTTGCTTAGTTTTTTCCCCTTAATTCATCACCATTTAAATAGTAAAAATGTCTAGAGAGTTTTGTTAAGTTCTATAAAAGTACGTATGTTATTGTATTCTGCTTCTACTAGTGACTTTTGAATGACATTTAAAAAAATACCGAAAATTAACCGAACCGTACTGATATCGAAGAGAAACTGACATGATTGGTACAGTTTTTAAAAGTCTAATTTTGGTTATACATAATAGAATAACCGAAAAATTGGTATGGTACAAATTTTATAAAATAGCCGACCGAACCGAACCATTGACACCCCTACTTATATGTCACGAGTTCGAGCCGTAGAAGCAATAGTAATGTTTCTCTTATGCTAGTCTATTTGCATCACACCCCTTAGATACGGTCTTTCCCCGGATCTTGCATCAACGCGATATACCTCATGCAACGTGTTACCCTTTACTAATTGGAATTAATATCAAAAGGATCTAAATAATGTATTTGTATTTGCTTAGTAGATTTTAGACACGTATACAAAGTTTGAACTAAGTTTACTAAGTTCTCATAATCTCATAACTTTTACACTACTTCGGCCCCTACTCAAGAGGTCTTTGAAATTTAAATTCGTGATATTATTATATAAATGAATGTACCTCATGGGAAGTGAGTGTTACATACTATATACATACTAATGAAACTCTTATAATATATATATATATATATATATATATGGTGGTGAGGAATTCTTTCGAACCTTCTTTGCCAAAAATTATATTATATATATAAGCTTAAAATTATTTTTTATATAATAATAGATATTGAATTCTCTTGGCATATTATGTGTTTACTTTTTAATATTTTGAATTTTCTTAGTAAAATTTTTAACTCCATCACCATTGAGTATCTAGGGGCGAAGTTATGTTGGTTCTTCGTCGAAAAGTTATACTACGTATAAGGTAAAATATTACTTGTTATTGATTAAAAAATAGATTTTGAACACTTTTGCATAACTCAATGACAAAGAATGTTCAAAATTTGAACATCAAACAACAACAACAACAACAACAACAACAACCCAGTATAATCCCACTAGTGGGGTCTGGGGAGGGTAGTGTGTACGCAGACCTTACCCCTACCCTGAGGTAGAGAGGCTGTTTCCAAATGACCCTCGGCATCCTTCCCTCCAAGAACTCCCCACCTTGCTCTTGGGGTGACTCGAACTCACAACCTCTTGGTTGGAAGTGGAGGGTGCTTACCATCAGAGCAACCCACCTTGTCTCAAAATTTGAACATCCTTATTAAATTTACTAAATTTGACACTTAGTAACATGTCCATGCTCACGGCAGAGAGAGTGACGTTATTGGACTGTAGCAGCTGGAAATTTCCTTTGTCTAATCAGCAATATTATGGCTGAATTAATGTCCCTACCACTAACCAATAATTTAGTGCTTACAATTTCAGTGGTACAAAATGTAACAGTTTCATCTAATTTCACAAGCTTCATGTTTTTGTCTCCCTCATATAATATCATTCACAACTTTCTTCTATTTTTAATACTCCCCTATTTTACAATCCAATCACTCTCTAAATACTTAATAGTTCGACAACTATAGCATAACAAAGACATTGGCATTACAATCTTTTTATAATGGTGGTTAGGTTGCGTGCACTTTAATTAATTCTATCGGAATAGATATCGGGTAATTTTATCAACCAAAATTTTAACGTACGAAAGCAATAGCCAAATATTTTTGTTTGCACCGATCGAGATATGTGTTTACCCGTAAAATAATACAGTTGAATTTGTAATGTGGTTTATAAACACGTGAATTAATTTGATCCAAAGAATACGAAATAAGTAAGAATAAAATCAAGATTATGAAAATAGCTTAAAAGAAATACAAGCCTGATTGTACGATAAGCCTTTCTGAAAGCAATAATATGAACAAACTTAAGAACAAAAGAAAGTAATTTTATAATTTGAGAGCAGAATTTGACCTTTGTGTACAGATGATTTTTCTTGTCCTCGCAATGAATACTAATCATCTTGTCCTCACAATGAATACTAATTCTCCTACTTATAGCTTTATTGAGGGAGGCAATATCCTCAAATCAAGCTCCTCTTGAATGAGAATAAAATCGCCATTGATGGCTGCATAACGATTAACTATTAATACAAAGACTTCTTATAACGGGTGCTCATTGAATGATATCCGATATCATCCCTTCAAATATTTGCTATCGATTACCATGACTTCGGAATTCACACATCACCTATCACGTGCTTGATGGTAGGCTATAATCTCGTATTTTAGTCGCTTATTGCACTCTAATTCACTTCACTTTACTTGTGTTGAGCTTTAATTGGTAGTGTTTTTGTACTTTTGTGTGTTTTATGCCTTTTAGGAGTGATTCCGAGTTATATAGAAGTTGTAGAGCTAATTTGAGCTATTTGGAGCTTTGAAATCTGAGTAAAAGCCCAAGCACTTAAGTCGGGATCACATTCGGGGGTCGAAAACTAAGTCTGGATATCTAAAATGAGAAAACGAATTCACTCTGAGAGATTTGCACTAGTGCCCCGCGGGGCGCTAGTGCAAAAAGTGGCTAGAAATGAGTTTTTAAATTTTTTTGGAATTTCCTACATGCGCGACAAATGGGGCGACGTGGGGCGCGACACAATAGCTTAAAAATGTTAGAGCGACTTCACATTTCTGCTAAAAAGGATAGTTTCGTCCGGGGTTTATTTTGAGGGCAGAGTAAATACACCAAAACACCATTTTAGATGGACTTTTGACAGAGTTTCGACCTAAGGAGGCTAATGAGGAGTTGGAAGAACACAAGCACAAGTATTTCATCATTCCTTCCTCACTCAAGATCCGGGGTTGGATTGAATTTATGTTTTCTTATACTTTAGTTACATTTGTGAAGAACTTCTCCATGACTATGGAGTAGATCTTTTGGGTTTTGATGCATTTGGTGTATTGATGATTGTTTGTGGATTATAACTCTATTTTTATGTATTTGAATCGTTTTTGAAATATTTAATTATTGCATATATATTCACTTATTCTTGTAATCGAAAGAGGCATAACTTGTGATATCTTTGCATTATATTGTTGGTTGAGTTCATAAATTCTTCTAAGTAATCGAAAGAGGCTAGTTGAATCATTGATTAAATCTAGTTAGGAGAATAATCGAAAGAGCTTTTCCTAAAAACCGATCCACTACACATTCTTGCATATCTTCACAGTGCTTAAATTGGTTCATCTCGCGAGGTTAAGACTTAATCGAGAGAGGAGTTTTTGCTGAATGTATTGAACTAATAATATAGTGAATTCGAGAGACTCACTTGATTATTGAAAGTGAATTATATAGAGTTGGATCCCGAATAATTATCTTACACTTATTGTAAGGACCCGATCGGTCGTTTTTCTTTCTAGAACCCCGTTCCCCTAAATAAGACTCCTCGTATGAGCTTTTACTGTTTTATGACTTGTGGGGGTGGTCAGTTTGAGATTTGGAAGGGTTCAGGTTGAAATCGGGGCAATTGGTTCCTTAAGTTGGCCTTAAAAGGATAAGTTTGACTTCGGTCAATATTTGAGTAAACGACCTCAGAATCAGGATTTGACGATCCCAATAAGTTTGTATGATAATTTCGGACTTGGGCGTATACTCGGATCGGGTTTTGGATAACCTGGGAGTATTTCGGCGCCTAACAGTGAATGTTGGTTCTTTGAAGGTTTGGAAGTTCTTTAAATTTGGGTTGGAGCGAGTTTTGGTGATATCGAGGTCCAAATAGAATTTCGAGATCGGGAATAGTTCCGTAATATTATCTAAGACTTGCACGCAAATTTTGGCATCATTCTGAATATTTTGAGTATGTTTCGACATATTGGGAGTAAATTGAAGAACTTGAAGTTCATATTTTGATTCAATTAGGTTTTGGGTTTCAATTCTTAGTTCCGTTGTTGATTTTCACTTTTCGAGAGTTCGAGCAGGTCTGTATCATGTTTTCAGACTTGTTGGTGCCTTTGGACAGGGTTCCGAATGGATTGGGTGAGTTTCGGACCCCAAACCTAGGAAAAACCAGAAAATTCCAATTCTGGTTTCCTTCTTCGCGAACGAGAAAGGCCTCTCGCGTTCGCGTAGAAGGAATTGGGGCTAGGGGAGTTTTTACTATGCGTTCATGATAGCTAGTCAGCATTCGCGAAGGTCTGGGACTGGTGACCTTCGCGTTCGCGTAGAGGAGTTTGGGTTGGGCTTGGGCCGCTGATTGTTCTTCGCGTTCGCGGAGCAGCCCTCGCGTTCGTGATGCCTTGGACGTGTTCGCGGTGTGTTGTCTCCGGGGGCCAGAGCCGTTTGCCTTCGCGAATGCGAGGGCCCTTTCGCGTTCACGAAGAAGGAGGCAGTTGGGTAGTGAAGTTTTAAAATGGGACTTAGGCGTTTTGGGGGTCATTTATTACACTCTTGGGCGATTTGAGAGCTTTTAAGGAGGGGATTTCGACCTAGATTTGTAAGGTAAGTAATTCCTACCTAATGTAAGTTTAATACATATATTATGGGTGGAGTTTAATATGAAAATTTATAGAAATCATGGGTTTAGATGAAAAACCTAGGTTTTGATAAAAATGAGATTTTACCACGAAAATGGTTATAGAAATTAGTGAAAATCATATATTTATGTTCCTAAGGATATGGATAACGACTTTCATGATATATTATATGATTTGGGCCGTTCGACCCTTGGCAGTGCACAATATATTATTATGTATATTTGGATCGGGTCGTACGTCCTCGATATAATTCGTGCGTAGTAATACCGAAATCCTTTTTTATATTTAATAATATTTCACGGACTTGAAAAGAGAAAGGAATAGATGAGAGATACAGTTTGATTCTTACTTGAAAGAAGGATTTGCTTCCTTACTTCTTGATTTAAGCGCTATTATCATTGTATATTACATGCTTAATTAGAACTTCACATTATTACGTTTTTGGCCCTTAGTAAGAGTCGAAGTCGATCCTTCGCCACTACTTTTTCGAGGTTAGACTAGATACTTACTGGGTACATATTGTTTATGTACTCACGCTACACTTCTGTACTTGATGTGCAGGATCTGAGACAGGTGCATCTGGTTACTAGTATGGCACGCACGCTTGACTTATAGCTCGAGACTACACGGAGTTGCCCTTCCGAGCCGTTCAGCAGCATCTGAACTCTCTCTTTTGGATTTATATTTCCTTCTATTTCCTTGAGACAGTAGACTAGTATTCTTTTGTATATTCTGCTAGTAGCACACACACTTGTGACACTGGGTCCTGGCACACACTAGTAGACTTATGATTTTAGATTTATTGTCATGACTTCGATTTGCTCTCAGTTATTTTTGTTTAATTACTTTACGACAATAAATTTCTAAAACTTTTAACAATGAGGAAAGCTATTCACCTTGCAAACATATTAAAAGTGGAAACCACTAGATTTATTAGTGTTGGCTTGCCTAACAATGGTGTTGGGCGCCAACATGGCCTATGATGAAATTGGGTTGTGACAACATGGTATCAGAGCACTAGGTTCACGTAGGTCTCACAAGTTATGGGCAGGCCTAATAGAGTCCGTGCTTATCTTCGAGAGGTTATAGGGTGTTAGAAAACTATTCTTTATTCACCTCCTATCGTGCAGTTGATGGTGTACTAAGTTTCTTCCTATTATTCTCTCATAGATGGTGAGAACGCGCGCACCAGACGTTCCAGACCTGGGAGGGGCTTCTCCCCCTGAGGCTAGAGGCCGAGGCAGAGGCCGGGGGAGGGCACCGGTCCAAGGTAGGGGTAAGGACATCCCAGAGTTTCCCCAGTTGCACCGCTAGCGGAGACACTGGAGGATCACATTATGGAGGAGCAGGGCGAGGCGCCCGCAGCAGATCCAGCCCCCGTAGATTTCATGTCAGCACCAGGATTTCAGGAGGTCATGGGCCGTATGCTGCGATTCATGGATTCTATGACCCAGGCTGGTTTATTTCCAGCAGACCCAGCCACATCTCAGGCTGGAGGGGGAGCACAGACTCTTACTGCTCAGCCACCTAAGCATGCACCTGCCGTATATCAGACCCCAAGCAGACTACCCATGGGCGGAGCCCACCTAGTTACAGCGGCCATACTTGAGCCTAGACCAGCTGCGGCCGGCAAGCCGCAAAAGCTTTTGGATAGATGGACTAAGCTTCACCCTCCGGTCTTTGGGGGTGAGCGACATGAGAATCCCCGGGACTTTATCGATAGGTGCAGGGACAAACTGCACAACATGAGCATATTGGAGTCTCACGGGGTGGATTTCACTACCTTTTAGTTGGAAGGTAGGGAACGTAGGTAGTGGAAGGCTTATCTTCTTGGCAGACCAACAGATTCTCCTCCTATGACTTGGGATCAGTTCATACGCCTATTCCTGGACAGGTATATTCCACCCTCCCAGAGGGAAGAGTTGGGGTGTCAGTTTGAGCGGCTCGAGCAGGTTCGATGTCAGTGACCGAGTATGAGGCGAGATTTTCTGAGTTGACTCGCCATGCACTTATGTTACTTCCTACTGAGGCGAAGCGAGTGCGGAAGTTCGTTGTGGGGCTGCACTCTAGTATTCAGGCTAGCATGGTTCAGGAGGTTGAGATGGGGACTCCCTATCAGTTAGTGGTGGAGATTGATCTAAGGATTAAGGGTTACCGTCATAGGGGTAGAGAGCAGATACAGCGGGATAAGAGGTCTCATTTTTCTGGAGAGTTCAGAGGTGCCCCAGCTCGGGGCAGAGGTCATTTTAGGAGGGGTCAGCCCAGCAGGCCCCCATATTCAGCACCACCACCTCCTCGAGGTGTTCCAGCACGACCCTATTTCAATGCTATGCCGGATAGTTCTTATCGGCCGCCGGCTATTTAGGGTTCTTTCAGTAGGTACTCCGGTCATCAGGGTTCCCCAAGTGCCTACTTCAGTGCCATACCAGAGAGTTCATATCACCCACCAGCTATTCAGGGTTCTTTCGGTGGGTATTCAACCCATCAGGGTCAGACTTTAGGGCAGTGGTCCACCGCTCCGAGAGGTTGTTATGAGTGCGGGGATACTAGTCACATGAAGAGGCATTGTCCCAGACTTCAGGTTAATGCAGTGCAGCAGGGTCAGCATCCCATGATTACAGCTCCAGTAGCCGCACCTGCCGTTCGGCTGCCTAGAGGCGGATGGCAGGTGGGTAGGGGTCGTCCCAGAGGTGGAGGTTAGGTAGGCGGAGGCCATCCAGGTGGCGCTCCATCCATATTTTATGTTTTTTGGCCAGACCAGATGTAGTAGCCTCAGATGCCGTGATCACAGGTATTATCTCTGTCTGCGGTAGGGATGCTTCAATATTATTTGATCCAGGATCTACCTATTCGTATGTGTCATCTCTGTTTGCTTACCTTCTGGATATTCCTCGTGAGTCCTTGAGTACTCCTGTCTATGTGTCTACTCCTGGGGGCGATTTTGTTGTTGTGGACCGGATCTATCGGTCCTGTGTAGTCACATTCTGTGGTTACGAGACTAGAGTGGATCTTTTGTTTCTTGATATGACCGATTTTAAGGCCATCCTAGGCATGGACTGGCTATCTCCATTTCACGCCATCGTTGTTTGCCATGCCAAGACTGTTACCTTAGCGATGCCAGAGTTTCCAAGGTTGGAGTGGAAGGGTTCATTTGTCAGCACATCTAGTCGGTTCATCTCTTTTCTGAAGGCTCGACATATGGTAGAGAAGGGTTGCTTGGCTTATCAAGCCTATGTCCGGGATACCACCGCAGAGTCTCCGACAATTGATTCAGTGTCAGTAATTCGGGAGTTCGCCGATGTGTTTTCTTCGGACCTTCCAAGCATGCCACCAAATTGTGAGATCAATTTATGTATTGACTTGGCTCCAAGCACTCAGCCTATATCTATCCCACCATACCGTATGGCTCCGGAGGAATTGAAGGAGTTAAATGAACAACTTGAGGAGTTACTAGTAAAGGGGTTCGTCATACCGAGTGTATCACCTTGGGGTGCACCAATATTATTTGTAAAGAAGAAAGATGGGACTATGCGGATATGCATTGATTATCGCCAGTTGAATAAAGTCACCATTATCGCCAGTTGCCACATATTTATGATTTGTTTGACCAGTTGCAAGGTGTTAGGGTGTTCTCTAAGATCGACTTGATATCGGGGTACCATCAATTGAAGATTCTGGACTCAGATGTTCCGAAGACTGCTTTTCGTACTAGATATGGACATTATGAGTTTCTAGTGATGTCCTTCGGTTTGACTAATGCCCCAGCAACATTTATGGACTTGATGAACAGGGTATTGAGGCCTTATATTGATTCCTTTGTTATTGTCTTCATTGATGACATCTTGATTTACTCACGTAGCATGGAGGAGCACGAACAACATTTGAGAGTAGTGCTTCACACTTACGAGAACAGAAGCTATATGCTAAGTTCTCCAAGTGTGAGTTTTGGTTAGATTCTGTGGAATTCTTAGGGCATGTGGTATCAGGAGAGGATATCAAGGTGGATCCCAAGAAGATTGAGGCAGTTCAGAGTTGGCCTCGTCCCACTTCCGCGACTGAGATCAGGGGTTTAATGGGATTAGCAGGTTATTATCGCCGGTTTGTAGAGGGCTTTTAATCTATTGCAGCACCTTTGACTAGATTGACCCAGAAGGGCGCTCCGTTCCGTTGGTCCGAGGATTGTGAGGCGAGCTTTCAGAATCTCAAGACAGCTTTGACTACAACACCGGTTCCAGTGTTGCCTTCCGGTTCGGGGATGTATACAGTTTATTGCGATGTTTCACGTGTTGGTATGGGTTGTGTACTGATGTAGGAGGGGCGAGTTATTGCATATGCTTCAGGTCATCTGAAGATTCATGAGAGGAATTACCCTGTGCACGACCTAAAGTTAGTCGCGATTGTTCATGCTCTTAAGATCTGGAGGCATTACCTTTATGGGGTGTCCTGTGAGGTTTACACTGATCATCGCATCTTGTAGCATTTGTTCAAGCAAAGGGATCTCAATTTGAGGCAGCGCAGATGGCTTAAGTTACTGAAGGATTATGACATCACTATTCTTTATCACCCGGGCAAGGCGAATGTGGTCGCGGATGCCTTGAGCAGAAAGCCAGAGAGTATGGGTAGCTTGGCATTCATTTCAGAAGAGGAGAGGCCACTAGCCTTGGACATTCTGTCCTCGGCTAACAAACTCGTGAGGTTGGATATTTCGGAGCCCAACCGAGTTCTTGCATGTGTCGTTGCCCAGTCTTCACTATTTGAGCAGATCAAGGCTCGACAGTTTGATGATCCGCACTTGGCAGTTCTCAGAGAGACGGTACTATAGGGTGGTGCCAAAGAGGTTTCTATTGGCGAGGATGGTGTTCTGTGACTACAGGGTCGTCTATGTGTTCCTAATATCGATGGATTGAGGGAGAGGATCCTAGAGGAGGTGCACAGTTCTCGATATTCTATTCACCCAGGTGCTACGAAGATGTATCGTGACTTGAAGCAACATTATTAGTGGCGGCAGATGTAGAAGGACATAGTTGGGTATCTAGCTAGATGCTTAAATTGCCAGCAGGTTAAGTATGAGCACTAGAGGCCAGGAGGCCTATCAAGCAGATGACTATACCCGAATGGAAGTGGGAGCGCATCACTATGGACTTCGTAGTTGGGTTGCCGTGGACTTTGCGGAGGTTTGATGTAGTTTGGGTCATTGTATACAGATGGACCAAGTCGGGCACACTTTATTCCTGTGATGACTATATATACCTCAGAGAGATTGGCCCAGATTTATATCCAGGAGATAGTTCGGTTGCATGGTATGCCCGTTTCCATTATTTCAGACATAGGTCCTCAGTTTACATCACAATTCTGGAGAGCGGTACAGAGTGATTGGGGACCTGCGTAGAGCTCAGCACATCATTTCATCCTCAGACCGACGGTCAGTCGGAGCGTACAGTTCATATATTGGAGGACATGCTAAGAGCATGTGTGATTGACTTTGGAGTGCAGTGGGATCGATTCTTGCCTTTGGCCACGTTTTCTTACAACAACAGCTCCATGACTGATAGTTGTAGGTGTTCCTACATGAGCTCACAAACGGACCCATAAAATGAATGCCCCAAACATAAAAAATATCAATCTCTAGGATGGTGGTGAGAGGCATCTCATTTTTCTTGGAGATCCCACCGGCCCTTTGGCATTCATCACAACACTTAACAAGATCGCTAGCGTCCTTATAAAGGGTAGGCCAATAGAATCCACAGCTTAGCACCTTTGTAACAGTTCTCACTCCACCATGGTGACCACCATATGGCGAAGAGTGGCAAGCTTCAAGAATACCCAATTGTTCTTTTTCTGGTACACATCTTCGAATAACACCATCAATACAAATTTTGAAGAGATATAGCTCATCCCAATAGTAGTCGAGGCAGTCCCGTTTGAGCTTCTTCCTTTGGTTTGAAGAGAGCTAATTCGGAACAATGCCATTTACAAGATAGTTGGCCACATCGGCAAACCATGGCATCCCAGTCATAGAAATGGAAAGGAGTTGTTCGTTAGGAAATAAATCATTGATCTCAAGGCCATCATGTGGCCTCCCCTCCTCCTCCAATCGGGACAAGTGGCCCGCCACTTGATTTTCACTACCCTTGCGGTCTTGAATCTCTAGATCAATCTCTTGCAATAGAAGCACCCAACGCATCAACCTTGCCTTAGAGTCTTTCTTGCTCATCAAATAATGAAGTGCTGCATGGTCGGTGTGAACAATCACCTTTGTACCCATTAAGTACGGGCGAACCTTCTCCATAGCAAAGACAATGGCTAGGAGTTCTTTCTCGGTCACTGTATAGTTGACTTGGGCCTCGTTCATGGTCTTACTAGAGATCTTGTTAATTCATTTCCCCAATACCGCTCCAACCGCTACAATGCTTGTATCACACATGAGCTAAAATGGTAAGCTCCAATTTGGCACGGTGATAATAGGAGTGGTAGTCAACTTATACTTGAGTAGTTCAAATGCCTTCATATAATCTTCATTGAAAATGAACTTGGCATCTTTTTCCAAGAGTTTGCACAAGGGGCTTACCACCTTAGAAAGGGCTTACCACCTTAGAAAAGTCCTTGTTGAATTGGCGGTAAAACCCCGCATGACCTATAAAGCTCCTCACTCCCTTTACGGAAGTAGGGGGAGGGAGTTTGGATATCACTTCAATTTTTGCTTTATCAACCTCAATACCATTCTTGGAAATCTTGTGACCGAGGACAATGCCCTCCTCGACCATGAAGTGACACTTCTCCCAATTCAACACCAAGTTAGTTTCCTCACAACGTGCCAATACCTTATCCAAGTTATCCAAGAACTCTTCAAAATAATTCTCCACGCCAGAAAAATCATCCATGAAAACCTCAAGAAAGTCCTCCACCATATCGGGTGAAGATGGCTATCATGCACCATTGAAAATTTGTCGGTGCATTGCATAACCTGAATGGCATCCGTGAGAATGCGAAAATATCATAGGGACAAGTGAAAGTGATATTCTCTTGGTCTTCAGGAGCAATAAGAATCTGGTTATACCCGAAATATCCATCAAGGAAGCAATAATAAGCACGTCCGGCTAACCTATCCAACATTTGATCAAGAAATGGAAGCGGAAAATGATCTTTCCAAGTAACTTTGTTGAGCTTCCTATAATCCATGCACACTCTCCACCCGGTGACAGTTCTTGTAGGGATCAATTCATTTTTGTCATTTGTTATTACAGTCATGCCCCTTTTCTTTGGAACACATTGCACCGACGTGGTCCACGAACTATCGGAAATGGGGTAAACAACCCCGTCATCCAACCACTAGATGATCTCTTTCTTTACTACCTCTTGCATGGCCTCATTCAATCATCTTTGATGTTACACAGAGGGTTTGGAATCCTCCTCTAAAATGATTTTGTGCATGGAAAAGGCGGGGCTTATACCCCGAATATCCGCCAATGTCCAACATATTGCTTTATTCCTCCTTTGGAGCACCGCAAGGGTAGAATCTACCTGCACATTAGTTAAACACGAGGAAAGAATAACAAGTAAAGTGGAACAAGGTCCTAGAAACTCATAGCTGAGGTGTGAAGGCAAAGGCTTTAACTCCAAGGTAGGTGGCTCCTCCATTGAGGGCTTAATTGGTGGAGTCTTCCTGCTTTCGAGATCCAAAGAAAATTTTCGGGGCTCATAAGTATATGATCCCATTACTTGCAAAGCATTGACACTATCTACAAATCCTTCCTTCTCATCCTCATCATGATTCAACAACACAACTTCCAAGGTATCTTTAACATTTATCACAACACTTGTGTCATCAACAATTACTTCGGTCACAAGATCCACGAATGAACACACTTCGTTGCTGTTTGGCTGCCTCATTGATTTACAAACATGGAACACACTTTCTCATCGCCCACCTAGAAGGTGAGCTCGCTAGCTTCCACATCAACTAAGGCCTTCCCTGTAGCAAGGAAAGGTCTCCACAAAATGATTGGCACCTCGTAGTCAACCTCACAGTCAAGTATCACAAAATCTGCGGGAAGGATGAACTTGTCGACCCGAACTAACACATCATCAATTACCCCTAATGGCTTTTTCATTGTCCGATCCTCTATTTGCAACCTCATGGATGTGGGTCTTGGTTGCCCAATCCCCAACGTTTTGAATACAGAATAGGGCATCAAGTTAATGCTTGCCCCCAAGTCACATAAAGCTTTGGCAAAATTGACAGTCCCAATAGTGCACAAGATTGTAAAAGCACCGGGGTCTTCCAACTTTGGATCCATGGAGTGCACAATAGCACTCACTTGATATGTCATTTTGATAGTTTCACAGTTCATTGATATCTTCTTTATTACCAAATCCTTCATGAACTTGGCATATCCCAACATTTATTCTAAGGCTTTGACTAGCGACACATTTATGGACAAACTTTTCATCATATCAATAAATTTCTTGAATTAATTCTAATTTTGTTGTTTTGCAAGTCTTTGAGGGTATGGAGGAGGAGGACTTGGCATTGGTGCCTTATCCTTTAGCACTACCAGCTCTGACATGTCAATCATGTGCTCCCTAGATGGGTTCACTTCTTCTTGCGTCTCCTTTACATTTTCATCAATATCAATCCTCGCTTCTTCATTATCTTGAACATCATTACTTGTCTCATCATTATCTTGCACCAACACATCATCACCCACTTGTCTTCTTTGGTTTGAGGTACTAACAACTCCACATCTTCCACTTCTCATTGTCATGAACATTGCATGTCCCGTATTCCCACCTTTCGGGTTCACCACCATATCACTAGGTAGTGCCCCCTTTGGGCGAGTATTTAAAGCTTGAGAAATTTGGCCAAGTTGAACCTCCAAGTTACGGATAGATGTGTTGTGGGAGGCTAATTGGGCATCAGAGTCAGCGTTTTTCTCCATCATTTACTTAAACATATTTTCAATCCATCCCATTTCACTATTGGAAGAACTAGGACCTTGAGACGGATAAGGAGGTGGGTTTTTTGGTTGTTGATACATCGAGGGTTTCTGAAAGCCCGACCCTCGATTTTCTTGATTGCTATTGTTCTAACCCCCTTGATTATTGTTGCCTCCCCAATTGCTTTTATTGTTGCCACCCCAATTACCTTGATTATTTCCTCCCCAATTTCCTTGATTACCTTGATTACCCCAATTGCTTTGATTATTGTTGTTGCCACCACTCCAATTTCCTTGGTGGCCTTGGTTGTTCCAATTTCCTTGGTTTTCTTATGATCTCCATTGTTATTGATTTGGAGTATTGCTTCTTTGACCTTGATAGTTGTTGACATATTGAACCTCTTCATCTTTCTCACCATATGAATAATCTTGATTATACCCACTATTACTTTGCTCAAATTGTTCCGGATGGTTTTGTACTTGTTGACTTCGTTGTCGTCTCTTGTTTACCATCATGTTCACCTCTTCCATAGCATTCACATGTTTCGGTCCTTGAACCTGTTGAAGCTGAGCCTTGGCCAATTGGTTCATGGTGGTTATTAACTCTACAATAGTTTGCCCATGATCATGTCTTGTGTAGGTGAATAACTTTTGGGTCACCCTGAGGAACATTGGCTCTACTTTTCCATGCCGAGAAGGTGTCTTCCATCTCATCCAAGATTTCACAAGCTTCAGAATAAGGCGTGTTCATGAAGTTACCCCCAGCGAGTTGATTTACCACATACTGATTCATTGTGTTGATCCCCCTGTAGAAGGTCTGTTGGATCATGGCCTCGGTCATATCATTGTTCGGGCATTCTTTGGCTCTTGTTGAAAGCTAGAATTTCATCCCTTAGTGTAGCCATATGCCCGGGAGAGAAGAATTTGGCAATGAACTTCTCAGCCAACTCATCCTAAGTGTGGATGGAATGATTGGGAAATTTCTCTAACCAGTCCAAAGCCTTTCCCCGTAGAGGAAAGGGAAATAACCTTAACTGCAGTGCATCCTCGGAGACATTTGTTTGCTTGCTCCCCCAACAAGTATCGACGAAACCCTTGAGATGCTTGTAGGCATTTTGGTGTGGAGCTTCGGTGAAGAAACCCCGCTACTCAAGCAGTGTAAGAATCATGTTGGTTATTTGGAAGTTGCCCGCCCTAATCCGGGGCGGGACTATTGCACTTGCATAGCCCTCATTCAGCAACACCCGGTGCGCTGCTCTTGGTGGGGGTGGGGGAGGGTTTGGGACATTATCATTAGGCGGTCGGCCTCGCCTGTTTAATTGAGGCTCGGGATGAACCTCATACACTTGATCATAATCTGCCACCTTCCCCAATGGTAAATTTCCGAGGGGCTCGTTGTTAAGGGCCATTTTGTACCTAAAAGCAATTCACAAACAAAATTAGTGACTCGAAAGGAAAGAAAGACAAAACACACAAATACCTAGATATATAGCTAAATCTGTTTAACTCCCTCGCAACGGCGTCAAAAATTAATCTCGGCCAAACCCACACCATAATTAAGTAGTGAGGCGGTCGATGCAATAATAAACCCAACGAAAGTCGGGATCAAATCCACATGGAGTTAGAATATGTGATTAGGTGTATATCTAAGTTAATTACAAGTTTCGGCTCCAATTACACTTCCAAAAAGTTGATTGGTGTTCTACTTCTACTTTTTTCTTAAAACCCTCCCATATTAGGAGGATCTATAGTATTTCCACACTTTCCCTCCAGCGTGACTCGAACCCAGGACCTAACGGTCGTAGGTGGAGGTTCTTTTACCAACTGAGAAAGCCTCACTTGTCTGTTCTACTTCTACTTTACTCTATTATTTGCAAGTATAAAACTAAGGACAATATTTTTGGTTTTGAGTTTTTCAAATAATTAAAAGGGACTAGGGTCGTGACTTCTACCTAGGTGGTTATCTAATGGGTTGTAAACTCCAGGGCAAATTTGATTAGTTCGGGTCATGATGTAGCAATCACATCCGGGTACTCACTCTATACCTCTCAGTAGTTCGAGTAATTTTATCCAATTTGACTTTTTCAAGTCCAATTCGGTATTTGCACAACATAAGTGATATTAACTCAAGTCGGGTATTACTATCTCTAGTTTAACCCTTTAATTAGGGCTACCAATTTCTTGAGTTCACCCCAATTTCTTATTAGCCAACTTTTTCTAGACTTAGTATCTCTTTCTCAAGTAGAGGCTAAGTTAAATATGCGTGAATCAAAGTTTGCAACCATTGATTCTAGGGTTCAATCGGGAACAAGGCTAAATATCACTAACCCGATCAACAATAAGCCCTAAATTAAACACCCATCAAATATCCACACTAGGGTTGGGTCACAACCCTAGCTAAAGATTTAGCTACTCATGAAAAGTACAGAAATCAAAGAAGAAATTAAGATAGAATGCATATTAATTGATTAGGGAAAGAAAACATAATGTATAGATGTTAATCTAGTACAAAAAGCCTCAAAATAGCAAAGAAAACGGCTCGGGTGCTCTTCTCTAACGTCACTTAACATAAAAATGATAAAAAGTTCTATTTATACTAAGCTAAAAATATCTGACAAAATTACCCCTGCGGAGGTTGAGCGGCCGCATAATTCTGGTGCGGTCCGCACATTGAGCTTCTGCGGCTACACAATTATTGTGCGGCCCGCATTCTTGGAATTTTGGGCTTGGAACTTCGGGGCTTCTATGGTAGGCATAAAAATGAGTGCGGCCGCACTTCTGATTGTGCGACCGCATAAAGATGATGCAGTCTGCACTCCTTGACTTTGAACTTGAATCCAACTCTCTGATTCTTTATTCCTGCGGGCCGCATAATAGTAAGTGTCCCCGTACTTGATTTTCTGCGGCCGCACAATTTTGGTGCGGTCCTCACTCCTTCAGCTTGCCCAAATACTATTCTCTGAATCTCCTCTCTGCGGCTGCACTAGAATCGTGCGGTTCACACTGCTGGCCTTTTTGCCCTGTTTTGGTTCTTGTTCACTTTTGACTCCTTTATGAGTTGTTTTTGACTTGTTTGGCACATATCCCAATATTCCTGCAAGTAAACATATTTTGTTAGTTTTCGGGAATGCCTTTACGCATTTTTGAGCTAAATCGCAGTTAAAATTGAGCAAATAATCGGTCAAAATCCCTACTTATCAACTAGTTGCGGCCAGCGAGCTGCAAAAGCTTTTGGACAGATGGACTAGGCTTCACCCTCCGGTCTTTGGGGGTAAGCGACATGAGGATCCCCGGGACTTTATCGATAGGTGCAGGGACAGACTGCACAACATGAGCATATTAGAGTCTCACGGGGTGGATTTCACTACCTTTAAGTTGGAAGGCAGTGCACGTAGGTGGTGGAAGGCTTATCTTCTTGGAAGACCAATAGATTCTCCTCATATGACTTGGTCACACGCATATTCCTGGACATGTATATTCCACCCTCATAGAGGGAAGAGTTGCAGTGTCAGTTTGAGCCTGTCGAGCAGGGTCAGATGTCAGTGACCGAGTATGAGGCGAGATTTGTTGAGTTGTCTCGCCATGCACTTATGATACTTCCTACTGAGGCGGAGCGAGTGCGGAGTTTCGTTGTGGGGCTGCACTCTAGTATTCAGGCTAGCATGGCTCGGGAGGCTGAGATGAGGACTCCCAATCAATTAGTGGTGGAGATTGCTTCGCAGGATTGAGGGTTACTGTCAGAGGGGTAGAGAGAAGATGCAGCGGGACAATAGGTCTCATTGTTCTGGAGAGTTCAGAGGTGCCCCAGCTAGGGGAAGAGGTCATTTTGGGAGGGGTCAGCCCAGGAGGCCCCCATATTCAGCACCACCACCTCCTCGAAGTGTTCCAGTGCGGCCCTATTTCAGTGCTATGCCGGAGAGTTCTTACGGCCGCCGTCTATTCAGGGTTCTTTCAGTGGGTACTCCGGTCATCAGGGTTCTTCTAGTGCCTACTTTAGTGCCATGCCAGAGAGTTCATATCACCCATCATTGGGTGGTAGAACATTGGGTGACTATGTTAGACCAGTTTACAATCAAGGATTGTCACGTGTTAGACCACCTCCAATTGCAGCAAATAATTTCAAGTTAAAGCAAGGTTTGCTTCAAACCATTCAAAATGGTTGCGTTTTAAGAGGGAAGATGAATAAAGATCCAAACACGCATCTGATGGACTTCGAGTAGATTATGAACACCTTTCAATACAATGGCATATCACAAGATGCAGTGTATTTAAGGGCATTCCCCTTTTCACTTAAAGACGATGCGAAGCAGTGGCTTCGAAGCTTGCCAATTAGATCAATAAGAACATCGGAGGAAATGACCAGAAAATTTCTTGATAAATATTTCTCCTCAGCTAAGACGGCAAGTTTAGAAGAGAAATCCATAACTTTTTCCACAAAGAGAATGAAACTGTTTTTGAAGCATGGGAGAGGTATTTTAGAAGGTGTCAACATAGCGGAATTGAAGTCTGGATGCAACTCCAGGATTTTTGGGATGGATTGACATCGGCCTCGCGTAGAACATTGAGCAATGCAATTAGAGGCCCTTTTATGAAGAAAACTCCAGAGGAGATAGTTATAATTCTTGATGAGTTATCCAAAGATGCTAATCAGTGGCCCTCTGAGAGTGTGGAAAGAAGAAAATCAACTGGTGTTCACCAAGTTGATGCTACTATATCTGTGCAAGTACAGCTTGATGCTATGGCTAAAGAAATACGAAAGCTAATTGTAGCTTCGATGAAAAATGTACACCACGCACCTTGTGATATATGTGGAAGAGGACACCCTACTTATGAGTGTCAAGCCTCAACTGAGGAAGTGAATGTTGTAGGAAACTATAATTTTAATGTAATGGGTCAGAGGCACCCAGTCTTTTCAGGGATTTTACCTGGGGGTACTGCAAATGCATGTCAACAAAACAACCTCAAATTCCAGTAACAAGGAGCTCCAGGTTTTCAAAATCAGCAGAGGCAGCAGTATCAATCTCCACAGTCGAATCAATCCAACATGAAAGATCTTATGAAGACCTTCACTATCAAGACATATGAGAGGCTTGATGCCCATGATGCAGCTATCAAAGAATTGGGTACATCTTTTCGAAGCATGGAAAAGCAGGTTGGGCAGTTAGCTACTCTAATGTCTGAGAGAGCCCTAGGAACACTCCCGGACGATACAAAAAGAAATACCAATGAGACAATAAATGTTGTAACTTTGAGAAGTGAGCAAGAGTTGAAAGATCTCACCCCAATCCAAAATGATACGAGACATGAAAAATAAAGCAGGTAGCAGCTGAAGAATGGTGTCGAAAAGAAGAAAGAAGGAAAATCGAGAAGGAAGGAACCTGAGGCGAGCAAGTATATGCCTGCGCTGCCTTTTTCCCAAAATCTAAGTAGAGAAAAGCTGGACAAGCAGTTTGAGAGATTTTTAGATGTGCTAAAACAGGTTCATGTAAACCTACCATTCACATAAGTGCTCTCACAAATCTTAGCTTATGCCATGTTCTTGAAGGAGATCCTGACAAAGAAGAGGAAAATAGAGGAGACCTCAGTGGTCAAGCTCAGAGAGCATTGCAGTGCAATATTGCAAAACAAACTCCCACAAAAGTGCAGAGATCTAGTGCCTCAATTAATCTAATGCCTCTATCTATTTACAGGAAACTCAATGTATGCACCAATATCTTTGCAGCTGGCAGACCAAACAACTCTAATACTCGAGGGAATAGTTGAAGATGTCTTAGTTAGGGTAGATAAGTTTGTATTACCTGTAGATTTTATAGTGGTAAAGATGGAGGAGAACAAGAAGGTCCCCTTCATCCTAGGAAGACCATTACTAGCAAAGGGTAGAGCAATATTAGATATACATGAGAGTAAACTCATGCTTAGAGTGGGTGAGGAGACTATGACTTTTGAGATGAATGTAGAAACGGGGGTGAAAAGGGAGAAGATAGCTGCTAGTGTTGTGTGGAAAGTGAAAGGCGTGAAAGAGAAGACTGCAGTGAGTGAGAAATATAAGTGCGGGGTATACCCCAAGAAGGCTGAGAAGAAGCTATCTTCATGGATGTGTACACTAGTTCGGGCGCGAGGGATGGAGCCCAACTTCGACTCAAACCCCGACTAGATGTTCAGGGAAGTTTTCCTTACCTCTTGCTTTTTATTTGTGTGTCGTAGGGACATGACATAATTTAAAGTGTGGAGTGGGATGTGTGTGTGTGTATATATATATATAATGTATAAATGTATATGTGTGTTTTCATAATTCAATTGATTGGAAATTTTGACAATATTGACTTTTCCCGACGATGATTTCCTCGATTGTCTTCTTGAGGGATTAAAGTTGAAGAAACTCCCCCTTGGTTTGTCTTTGTGCCGCGGTTCTTTTTCAAGGGTTTTGTTTGAACCGAATGTAGTTAGTTATTTTTTTCGGAGTAGGAAATTTTGTGTTGTGAGTTTAAATGAAAGCAATATCTCTTGACTTTATTATGCCTTGAGAATAGTAAGTGCTTTAGTTATGATGCTTATGCTCAATTTTTGACTCTTGTATAAGTACATTTAATTGTATGATCTTAATTTTGCTTAACTTCTTTGACTAGAGTATCTTGATGAGTCCGATCCTGCGTGAGTTATGTGCCGTGTGTGTGAGGTTTTGGGTATTTTGTGCATTACATTTGATATCTAGAACTTGCTTTGTATGTTTGCAAAGCGAAATAGTGGTTTATTCAGTCTTGAAAGTGATATATGCGTTTCCTTGTTGAGCTAGTTATATATTATTGCCCACCTAATTATTATGTATCCTAGTTGACTCATTTTAGCCCGTAATCCTATTTCGTTGGCAACCACATTACAAGCCTTACCCAATTATTTGAATTTACCATCTATTTGAACCTTCTTACCTATCACGAGCACTTGAAATTATTATAAACTTTGTAAAAGTTAAAGTGTGGGGTGTTGGTTTGGCTTTTGAGTGGAACTATTGGAATAAGGATAAAGGTGCACTGTTTTAAGAAAAAAAAATAAGAGCCACTTGAATTGAAAAAGAAAATAAAAAAAAATTCATTGATAGTGGTAACTCTAAATGTATTTGTGCTTAAAGAAGTTGGGAGTTGGCGTATACTGATGTGAGGGCGGAGTTATGGTTTGACATAAGTATGGAGTTTTAAATGGTTAGATTTTATGTATTAAAGTACTCAGGGAGGTGTAGTCAAGCTTATATCCAAATATATCCTACCCATCCCGCAACTTACATTACATCCAAATAAAGTCCTACTTGATCCGTGACTGAATGAGCTCAATTAGTAGAGTAGTACATTACGGGCAAGCTTATGGTACGTCTTTTGTGGTACATGAATGTCACTACTGGGAGTAAGTGAATTCTTTCTAGCTTGAGTTCCTAATTGTTCTTAAACTTTATTATATATGGAACTACTCTCTATTATTGTGTGAGGGCACTTGATTCACGAAGGAAAGGTAATGTCGTTAACCTCTATGTTAGACCAAGTGAGCGGGTTGTGAAAAATGTGTGGTGCTATTGAGTCAACTCTTGAGGCGAGGAGGTTACGATATTGTGCTTAATTTGTTTGATTATTCTTTGTGTGGTGAGTTAGGAGAGTTTTTTTAAAAAGGTCGTGTCTATGTGAAGTGTAGTTTGATTGCTCGAGGACGAGCAATGGTTTAATTGTGGGGTGTTGGTGGTAGGCTATAATTTCGTATTTTAGTCGCGTATTGCACTCTAATTCACTGCAGTTTACTTGTATTGAGCTTTAATTGGTAATATTTTTGCACTTATTGTGTGTTTTATGCCTTGTATGAGTGATCCCGAGTTATGTAGATATTGTGGAGCTAATTCGAGCTATTTGGAGCTTTGAAGTCTGAGTAGAAGCCCAAGAAATTAAGCTGGGATCACGTTCGGGGGTTAAAAACTAAGTTTGGATGTTAAAAATGAGAAAACGAATTCACTCTGAGAAATTTGCACTACCGCCCCGCGGGGCGCTTGTGCAAAAAGTGACCAGAAATGAGTTTTTCAAAATTTCTGGAATTTCCTTCGTCCGGGATTTACTTTGGGGGCGGCTTAAATACACCAAAACACCATTTTAGATGGAGTTTTGATAGATTTTTGACCTAAGGAGGCTAATGAGGAGTTGGAAGAACACAAGCACAAGGATTTCATCATTCCTTCCTCACTCAAGATCCGGGGTTGGATTGAATTTATGTTTTCTTATACTTTAGTTACATTTGTGAAGAACTTCTCCATGACTATGGAGTAGATCTTTTGGGTTTTGATGCATTTGGTGTATTGATGATTGTTTGTGGATTATAACTCTATTTTTATGTATTTGAATCGTTTTTGAAATATTTAATTGTTGTATATATATTCACTTGTTCTTGTAATCGAAAGAGGCATAACTTGTGATATCTTTGCATTATATTGTTGGTTGAGTTCATAGATTCTTCTAAGTAATCGAAAGAGGCTAGTTGAATCATTGATTAGATCTAGTTAGGAGAATAATCGAAAGAGCTTTTCCTAAAAACTGATCCACTACGCATTCTTGCATATCTTCACAGTGCTTAAATTGGTTCATCTCGTAAGGTTAAGACTTAATCGAGAGAGGAGTTTTTGCTGAATGCTTTGAACTAATAATAGAGTAAATTCGAGACTCACTTGAACATTGGAAGTAAATTATTTAGAGTTAGATCCCGAACAATTATCTTGTACTTATACTGTCAAAACCCTATCTTCTTCCACTGATAACCTTAATTGCTTATTCCTTGTTTCAATAGTCACTAGTCAATAGCTGTAGATTTTAGATTCTTAGTTAAATTTTATTATTAATCATATAAATCTCAACTGTTGATCCTCCTGGATAGCAATCAAGTTAGAAACTACGAGAATACTATTTAAATCCAATCTCTATGGACACAATATTATACTATACTATCTTTGACTAGCGAGCACCATTTAAGTGTGTGTTTTGCGCTCGTCAATGCTTGTATTCGGTGCCAACTACTTGCTGACTCACGTCTTACATGTCTTCAGTTCCACGTGTCATCTCGTCATTTGTCTAGTTGTCGCTCACTAATATAATATGAAAGATACTGGCACCATGTATTTCACTAGCTAAAATAGTATACAATAAATAATAGAGCAAACGTATAGGAATTTTAATATAAAAAAAATTGACTTGTGGAAGGAAATTAAGTAAACAGGAATGGACAAAAACAAAACATGTGAAAAAAATTGGAAAGAAGGGAACACAACAAAACAAATGCGTATAAAATTACTTATGTCAAGTGTATGAGATCATTTCATTGCGCATCTTTATCCAAGTAGAACACTTGAGAAATCCATAGAAACTTATTAAAAATTTGATACTTGTCTCGCCCTCTAGAGAACTAGAAAGTATAGAAAGTCAAAAAATTTCATTAATTAAATTAAAGTAGGACAAAAGGAGTTGCTAGCTTTTTAAAAAAATAAATAAAAATAAACAAAATGGAAAAAAAAGAAGATACGTACTATTTTGGCATCAATTTCAGGATAGACAACAATCAAACCTAACTTTATTTAGAAAATGTTTAACTTAATAATAATAATTAAATGTGAAAGCTCAGAAGAGTTTTATACATTGAGAGAGGCTGTAGTCAATACCTACTAGTATAAATAAATTAAAAATAACAAATGTGAACAAGAATTAAGTATATAGATTTTCGTTAATGTGATTCATTTTTCCTTCTGAACCACTTGACATCTGTGAATTCTCTTCAATCATGTAAATTGTAGTATTCTATTTTTTCATATTTAGTAGTTTAATTTCATCTTCTCTCTTTTGTTCTAGAAATAGAAATTTTTAATTCTTTTACATGTATTTGAGGCTCGGGAAGGGGAAAACAAAATATATTAAAATAAGAGACTGGTGAAATTAGACATTCCACCTTTAAGATGTAATGTGCCAACTTTGCTACTGAAATACCATTAACTACTTTCAAAATGACTTTTCAATAAGAGAGCAGAAATGCTCAAAAATTAAGGAAAAATTACATTGTATAGTCCCTCTTAAAATAATAGCCGAAAAATATATATTTTTTGTATATATATGCATTTTGTATATTATATACAAAAATTATACAAATTTTATACACTTTTTCGGCTATCAAATATAAATAGTTTATGGTGCGTGTTAAAAGTGATAATACCCCAAATATTAATAAGGGTTGTGGTGGAATCATAAGTATTCCTTTATTTTTAACCAGAGGTTTCAGGTTCGAGTTCTTGATATGGAAACGCCTTTGTTAGGTAGGACTTTCCTATGCGAATTCAGATTTAGTCGAATCCCAATACAGATATAAATACCGGATGTGAAACAAAAAGTTAAGGTCTCAAAAGAAAAGGCTTATTAATCCCAAATAATTATGTAAATTTTTTTCAAAACATGTCTTTTTTAAAAAGATAAGATTATAGTAGCCAACTGTATTATTCGGGAGAAGATTCTGAAGTTTAGGAGAAATATTACATTAAAGAAAAATATTGCTCCTATCAGACAAATTAACATTAAAGTACAGGAACATCTTTTCTTCTTTAGTAAAGGACAAGATTAAAGATCCATTCTTATAGGAAAACTTTTTCCAAATGAAGTGTTACGTGGCGCCTTCCTGAAGTTCCTTGGAAGGGCGACGTAAGGCTAAGCAACCGATGTCAGTACGGTTGCTGTCCGCCAACTGAGGTCCCCTCCGTACGCTAGACTAGATTGTCAGTGCCGTACGGGAAAACCAATGTCATGAGCAATTGAAAGAGAGCAGAAAAGAGAATTGAGAATGAAAGAAAGCTTGATTGTATTGAATGAAAGCTATTACAGAAAAACAAGACACCAGTACAGAGAATTGTTTGCTTGCTTGAAAGTTTTGATTGCTTGGTCCCCCTTAATAATGCTTAAAAAAAATAAACCAAAGTTACATGACTAGACCTATGAAAGCTGTAAAATCACACTTAAAGAAAATGCAGCAAAACTACTCTATATTTACAATGAAAAGGACTTAGTCTTCTACAAAGCAGAAACAAGTCCGTTGGCAGCAACTTTGTCTTTAGAATCAGGGTCTGCGCGCGCGGCCTTGTCTACGTGCGCGGCATTATTGGCATCTGCCTGTGGCTGGGCATTGGCGATGGCTATCGGTGGGGCGACAG
>AWOL01S0061311.1:6832-20553 GCA_000715115.1 Nicotiana otophora
CCTAGATTACTTTCCTTGATAATCTTCAAAGTGTCAAGCAAGAATTGAAGAATAATTGATGAGGGTTACTTTCTCACTCTAAGGCTCCCTCTCTCACTCTATAGTATCAGAAAATGAGCTCAAAATAGACTAAAGGGGGTGTTTTAACAGAATGGGGGTCGGGTTTTAAATTAAGAAAATGGGTGCCCCGACACAGGTCTGCGGTCACATATGCGACCACATAACGGTTATGCATTCCGCAAAGTGACCGCAGAAATGGCTCAGGTATGCGACCAGTATGCGGTCCGAATACTCATTCTGCGGTCGCATAATGCACTACAGAACTCCCTCCGCAAAAAATCAAGAGGGATTATGCGATCGACATGCGGTCCGCATTGTGGTTATGCGGTCGCATAATTGACCGCAAATTGGACCTCAAAATGGCCAACGTACTGCTTTACTCTGCGGCCATTATGCGGTCCGCAGAGTGATTATGCAGCCGCATAATGGGCCGCAAAAATGCGTTCTTCTACGAAATATTTTCCTCTCAGTCCGTAGGGTACTATTTAACACAGGAATCTAACTTGGCACCACAAAACCCCGAGTTTTTGGTTAAAATTTTTACGGTTCCTTACAGCCATAGTCAAAGCACTCTTGAGCTTCTGAAAGCTCAACTCTCACTCGTCTGACCATCCGAATGGAACACCTTTCTAGGTCAGTCTGGTCAATGGGCTTGCTATAGATGAAAACCCCTCCACGAACCGACGATAATAACCTGTCAAACCCAGGAAATTCCGGATCTTTGTAACTGAAGTAGGTCTAGGACAATTATGAACAGCCTCAATATTTTTAGGATCCACCTTTATGCCTTCTATCGATACAACATGGCCCAAAAAGGCAACTGAGTCTAATCATAATTCACATTTTGAAAGTTTGGCATATAACTGATTATTCTTCAAAGTCTGAAGCACAATCCGAAGTTGCTACTCATGCTCCTCTCGACTGCTGGAGTAAATCAAGATATCATCAATGAATACAACCATAAAAGAATCCAAATAGGGCTTTGACCACCCGATTTATTAAATCCATAAATGCTGCTGGGGCATTTGTCAAATCAAATGACATAACTAGGAATTCGTAATGCCTATACCGAGTCTGAAAAGCTGTCTTAGGGACATCAGATACCCTAATCTAATACTGATGATAACCAGACCTCAAATCGATCTTCAAAAATACCTAGGCACCCTGAAGCTGATCAAATAAGTCATCAATTCTTGGCAACGAATATTTATTTTTGATAGTGGCTTTGTTCAATTGCCGATAATCTATACACATCCGCATCGAGTTATCTTTCTTCTTTACAAATAGTATTGGTTCACCCCAGGGCGAGACACTGAATCTAATGAATCCCTGATCAACTATGTCTTGTAACTGCTCCTTCAATTCTTTTAACTCTGGCGGGGCCATACAGTATGGTGGGATAGAAATAGGCTGAGTGCCCGGAGCTAAATCAATACAGAAGTCAATATCCCTATCGGGTGGCATTCCTGGTAGATCTGCAGGAAATACATCTAGAAATTCACGGACAACTAGAACTGAAACCATAGAAGGAACTTCCGTGCTGGGATCATGAATATAAGCCAAATAAGCTAGACACCCTTTCTCTACTATACGCCGAGCCATCATATATGAAATAACCCTGCTGGTAGAATGACCAAAAGTTCCTTTCCACTCTAATCAAGGTAACCGCGGCACTGCTAAGGTCATTGTCTGGGCATGGAAATCCAATATAGCATGATAAGGGGACAGCCAATCCATCCCCAAGATGACATCAGATTCTACCATATCAAGAAGTAGAAGATCCATACTAGTCTCAAGACTCCCAATAGTAACCATAGACGAATGATAGACATGATCTACCATGATAAAATCTCCCACCGGAATGGACACACACACAGGAGCACTCACAGAATCACAAGGAATCACCATATATGAAGCAAAATAAGAGGACACATAGAAATAAGTAGATCCTATATCAAATAGAACTGAAGCATCTTTATGGAAAATTGGAACAATACCTGTAATCACAACATCAGATGACTCGGCCTCAGGCCTAGCTAGAAAAGCATAAAATTGAGGCTGGGCCCCACCACTCTGAACTACGTCCCTGGGACGACCTCTAACTCGCTGGCCTCCACCTCAATAGTCTGACCTCCACCTCTAGCTGCCTGACTCCTACCTTTAGCTGGCTGAGCAGGCGGTGAAACAACTGGTGCTGGAATCATAGCACGAGAACCTTGCTACTGCATGCTACCCTGAGACTTGGGGCCGAATCTAGCAATGTACCTTGGATCACCACAGGTATAATAGGACCTCGACTGTTGTGACTACAGACCCTGAAATTGTCCCTGTCGACCTGAGTAACCACCCTGAAAACTCTAGATCCGAGGTGCACTAATAGGAGCTAGCTGTGGACTATAGGATGCCTGGAGCGCTGAATGAAATGGCCTAGGAGGCTGACCCCTACCAAAATTACCCCTACCTCCAGACAGGGCACCACTAAACCCATCGAACTGACGAGGCCTCTTATCAGACCCCTGACCTCTTTCCTGTGCAAAAACAATCTCGATCCTCCTAGCAACATTAGCAGCCGCCTAAAAAGAAATCTCACTTCCTATCTCCTTGGCCATCTGAAGCCTAATAGGGTGAGTAAGTCTCTCAATAAACCTCCTCACTCTCTCTCCCTCGGTAGGAAGTTAAAAGCATGACAGGCTAGATCCATAAAACGGGACTCATACTGAGTAATAGTCATACTGCCCTATTGAAGATGCTCAAACTGCCTGGGGAAATCCCCTCTCAATGTTATAGGGAGGAACTACTCTAGAAATAGCCGTGAGAACTGCTCCCAAGTTAGTGTAGGTGACCTAGCTAACCTGGTCAACATAAAATCTCTCCACCACCTCTTGACGGAACCCGTCATTTGAAATACAGCAAAATCAACCCCATTGGTCTCAACTATACCTATGTTCCGCAGTACCTCATGGCCGCGGTCAAGATAATCCTGTGGGTCCTCCTCAGAAGGTGTACCACTAAAGTGAACTGGAAAGAGCTTAGTAAACTTATCCAGTCTCAATAAGGCCTAAGAAGACATGGCGGGCCTATCACCGGCCTGTGCCGCAACAACTGGCTAAATTACCCCAACTAGTAGGGCTACTGGAGCCTGATACTGTGGAGCCATCTGCTCTGGAGCGGGGATAGTGGGAGTCTATGCTCCTCCCCCAGCCTGTGAGATGGCTGGTGCCACTGGAAATGTACCATTCTGGGCCACACCCTCCATAAGACTCACCAAACGGACTAGAGTGTCTTGAAGTACTTGAGTAGCTATAAATCCTTCCGGTACAGTCTAAACGGGAACCTCTTCCTGAAGATCAACCTGAGGTTCTACAACCTGTGCTGCTGCTTGAGTTCTAGACTGAGCCTTACCTCTACTTCTACCTCGGCCTCTAGCATGGCCTCGGCCTTGACCTCTACTGCTGGTCATGGTTGCCACCAGGGGCTCTGGTCCCTGTCCATCGGTAGATGTATTACGTGTTCTCACCATCTGCGAGAGAGTAAGAATAGAATGGTTCAATCATCGATGATAGAATAAAATCGCATGACAAAATCAGAAAGAAGTGATATTGTTCCTAAACTTCATAGCCTCTGACAGATAAGTACAGACATCTCCATACCGATCCTTCAGACTCTACTAAATTTGCTCGTGACTCGTGAGACCTATGTAACCTAGTTCTTTGATACCAACTGTCATGACCCGAAATTCCCACCTTTGGGACCGTGATGGCGCCTAACATTTCACTTGCTAGGCAAGACAACATTAGAATATAATTAGCCATTTTAACAAAAGTTTAAATTTATTAATAACAAGGAAACAAATGCGGAAATAAAGTCTGAATTAAAGAGAATAATCCATAATAATCGTGATACCTGAATACCATCCTAGAACTGGAGTCACAAGTGCACGAGCCTCAAGAATAATACAAACAAAAGTCATAATAAAATTCAAGTTGTTTGAAATATAATACATAGCTGAGAAAAGATAGAAGGGGACTTCAGAACTGCTAACGCTGTGCAGTTATACCTCAAGTCTCCACTGGTAGCTGTGTCCCGCAAATCTACTGTATGCCGCTGGGACAAACTCTGAAATCTGCACAAGAAGTGCAGAGTGCAATATCAGTACAATCGACCCCACGTACTATTAAGTGCCAAGCCTAACCTCGACAAAGTAGTGATGAGTCTATGACAAGACACGCGCGTAAACAACAAATACGAAGTGATAATAATACAATAAATAACAATTTATAAATTGGGAGGGAACATGCGAAGAGGAATGATATAATAATTTCAGCAGGAGATTTATCACTTAGCAGTCAATTAATTCATCAACAATAAAATAAGCAAATGATAATATAAAGATGGCACGACACCACCCTTTGTGCTTTTACTCTCATTTGACACGGCATCACCCTTCATGCTTTTACACTCTTTGAAATTGACACGGCATCACCCTTCGTGCTTTTACACTCATAAATGGCACGGAAACACCCTTCGTGCTTTTACACACACAAATGGCACGACAACACCCTTCGTGCTTTTACACTCTTCCTTACCAGGACAACAACAACAACAACAACAACCCAATGAGGTCCCACAAGTGGGGTCTGAGGAGGGTAGTGTGTATGCAGACGTTACCCCTACCCCGGAGGAGTAGAGAGGCTATTTACGGTAGACCCTTGGCACAAGAAGGAAAGAGACAGTGTATCAGTAACAACAACGGAATCCAGAAAGATAACACCAGCAACACAATAACCAGAAAATAGAGAGCAAAGTAGTAACACTAAGCAGTAACAAAGGCACAGTACTATAGACAAAAAGGAATAATATGTACACAAAGGGCCACTAAACATACTACAGCCTAACTTTTGACCCTAATGAAGTATTAAGAACACAACTGGAGCCACGAACAGCCTAAAGAAAAACACTATCATACTAGCCTCTTATCTCCTAACCTACAACCCTAATGCTCGACCTCCATAACTTCCTATCAAGGGCCATGTCCTCGGAAATCTGCATCCGCATCATGTCCTGCCTGATCACCTCTCCCCAATATTTCTTAGGTCGCCCTTTACCTCTTCGCATACCCGTCAAGGACAGCCATTCATACCTCCTTGCCGGTGCATCCAAGCTTCTCCTCTTCACGTGCCCAAACCATCTAAGCCTAGCTTCTCGCATCTTGTCTTCCATGGGAGCCACGCCCACCTTCAGCCGAATAACTTCATTCCTAATCTTATCTAGCTTAGTGTGTCCACACATCTATCTCAGCATCCTCATCTCTGCAACTTTCATCTTCTGCGTATGAGAATTTTTGACTGGCCAACACTCTGCCCCATACATCATGGCCGGCCTAACCACCGCTCTATATACTTTCCTTTTAGTTCCGGAGGCACCTTCCTGTCACACAGGACACTAGATGCTAGCCTCCATTTCAGCCACCCCACTTCTATACGGTGCGTGACATCCTCGTCAATATCCCCATCCCCCTGCATAATCGACCCTAGGTACTTGAAGCTCCCTTTCTGGGGGATGACTTGAGAGTCAAGCCTCACTTCTATGTCTGCTTCACCCGGCACACCACTGAACTTGAACTCCACGTATTCAGTCTTAGTCCTGCTCAGCTTGAATCCTTTAGACTCAAGGGTCCGTCTCCAAACCTCCAACCTCTCATTAACACCGCCTTGTGTCTCATCAATCAGAACTATATCATCAGCGAATAACATACACCATGGCACCTCCCCTTGAATATTGTGTGTTAGTGCGTCCATCGTCAAAGCAAATAAGAACGGGCTGAGCGCAGATCCTTGGCGTAGCCCCATAACAACCGGGAAATTCTTTGAGTCGCCCCCCACTGTCCTAACCCGAGTCTTAGCTCCGTCATACATATCCTTAATCACCCTAATATAAGCCACCAGAACACCTTTCACCTCCAGGCATCTCCAAAGAACTTCCCTAGGTACCTTTCACTATGTGCAAATCCTTCCTCCTATCCATGTACAGTTCCACCAGCCTACGAATAAGATGGATCACTTCCGTAATGGAAGGACCAGGCATGAACCCAAATTGGTTATCGGATATCGTCACCAGCCTCCTCACCCTCGCTTCCACTACCCCCTCCCACACTTTCATGGTATGATGCAGTAGCTTGATGCCCCTATAGTTGTTACAGTTCGGGATATCGCCTTTGTTCTTGTATAGCGGAATCATAGTACTCCACCTCCATTCCTCTGGCATCTCCTTCGTCTTGGAAATAACATTAAATAGACCAGTTAGCCATTTCAATCCTGCTCTACCCACATACCTCCACAATTCGACTGGAATTTTGTCTAGCCCTGTCGCTCTGCCCCTGCTCATCTTACGCATAACCCTGACAACCTCCTCGACTCTAATGCGCCTACAGTAGCTGAAATCTCGGTGACACTCGTAGTGCTCCAATTCCTTACCATGACAATGATATTATAATTAATAAAAATGGCAGGACATCACCCTTCGTGCTTTTACACTCTTCCTTACCATGAAAATAATAATATAAATTTGGAAGAGTATTTAAATGCGGGGATATACACTTATCAATCAATTCCATACCAAACTATCGACTTCACCTTCCAAAATATTCAACAATAATTAAATGAATAATAATTTCACGAATAATGATCAAATAATCAATAATAAACTTAAGCAGGAGTATCTTAATTAAATAAATAATTATTCACAATAAACAAATTCCACCCGCATGCTTTGACTTAACTATAACGCATAAGTACTCGTCACCTCACATATACTTTGTACCCGCACATTAAATCATGTAGCAAATAGACAATTAAGTCCTACTCCCTCAAGTCAAGATTAACCACGACACTTACCTCGCTTTGCAACCAATTTCAAGAACCCAATAAACCTTTGCCTCGCAAATTCATGTCCAAAATTCTCAAATCTAGTCATAAACAATTCAATATACTCAATACAAATCATAGGAATTAATTCCATATGAATTTGCTAATTTTTCGGATTAAAATTCAAAATTCATCTCAAAAATAACAGTGGGGCCCATGTCTCGAATCTCAGAAAAACGTACGAAATCCGAACACTCGTTCCGAGACGAGTCCAACTATACAAAATTTAACAAATTTTGATGTCAAATGAACCTTCAAATCTTAATTTTTCATTTTTGGAAAATTTTACAAAAACACCAATTTCTTCCATCTAAATCCGAAATAAATTATGAATATAGATATGTATTTATGAAATATAATCACTCTTCGTTATAGAACACTTAACCAATTCAAAAGTCATGCAAAATCCTTTCGGAATCGCCTAAATCCGAGATTCAAAACTCAAAAATGAGTAAAAATGGCTAACTTCCAATTTTATGTGTTCTGTTCAGGCCTTTCCGCATCTGCGGACGCTTGACCACATATGCGGTTTCTGCTTTTGCAGAAAATGGGCCGCTTCTGCATAATGGGGCGCTTCTATAGNATTGTTGTTGTTGTTCAGGCCTTTCCGCATCTGCGGACGCTTGACCACATATGCGGTTTCTGCTTTTGCAGAAAATGGGCCGCTTCTGCATAATGGGGCGCTTCTACAGACAAGAAGCCGCTTCTGTGGCTTCGCAGATGCGGAAAACGTTCCACACCTGTGCACACTGCCCAACCCCTTCCCTTCCCTTTCGCATCTACGGTCTAAAATCCATAGGTGCGATTACACCCGAAGGCCAAAATTTCAGATTTTCCCTTAAGTGCAAATTTTGATGCGTTAACCTTCTGGAATCCACCTGACGCCCCCGGGACCTCAACAAAATATACCAACAAGTTCTAAAACATAACACGGACTTACTCGGGGTCTCAAATCACATCAAACAATATCGAAATTGCAATTCAAACCTCGATTAGAACTTTTGAGTTTCAAACTTTTCAATTTACAAAACTCGTGCCGAAACATGTTAAATGAATCCGGAATGACTTCAACTTTGGCACATAAGTCATAAATGACATAACAGAGCTATTCCAATTTTCAGAATCTGATTCTAACCCCGATATCAAAAAGTCAAATACGTGGTCAAACTTTGGAAATCTTTAGCCTTTAAATTATTAATTTCTGTTAAATGGTCATAACTTGAGCTACGGACCTCCAAATAAAATTTTGGGCATACGCCTAAGTCCCAAATAACAATACAGACCTACCGGAACTATCAAAATACTAATCCGAGTCTGTTTGCTAAAAATGTTGACCAAAGTCAACGTAATTACGTTTTAAGGCTCTATTTCACATTTTAATCCATTTTGTCACATAGAAACCTTCCGAAAACATTATACGGACTGCGCACGTAGGTCGAGGAATAATAAATAATGCTTCTCGAGGTTTAGATATAGAATTAATAATTACATTTAAAGATGACCTTTTGGGTCATCACAATTTGGCTCCTGACCAAAAGCCAACTGTAATGGGGAGACATCATGATAACTGGTTGGCCTTATGCGCACAGGTGTTGCTGCATGTAAAATAGCATGTCCCCACACTGAAAGGGGAAGTTTTGTCCTCATTAGCAATGGTCTAGCTATTAATTGGAGGCGTTTAATCAATGATTCTGCTAGACCATTTTGAGTATAAACATGAGCAACTGGATGCTCAACGCTTATTCCAGTGGCCATACAATAACTTGTAAAGGCCCGAGATGTAAATTCACCAGCATTATCAAGACAAATTATCTTAATTGCATAATCTGGAAATTGTGCTCTTAACCTTATTATTTGGGCCAACAATCTCGCATATGCCATATTACGAGTTGACAATAAGCACACATGTGACCATCTTGTAGATGCGTCTATCAAGACCATAAAATACTTGAATGATCCACATGGAGGATGTATAGGCCCAGATATATCACCCTGTATATGTTCCAGAAATACAGGAGATTCAATCCCAACTTTAGCTGCTGATGGTTTAATAACCAATTTTCCTTGAGAACAAGCAGCACAAGAGAATTCCTTAAATGGAAGAATCTTCTTGTTCTTCAATGTGTGCCCATTTGAATTCTCTATTATTATGATCATCATGTTAGAACCGGGATGGCCCAACCGGTCATGCCAAATGATAAAATCATTAGAAGTAGTAAACCTTTTATTTACTATTGAATGTGATTCAACCACACCAATGTTTGTGTGGTACAACTCAAAAGAAAATGCGGGTACTTTTTCGAGAACACATTTGTTCCCCGCTTTTATTGTAGTAATATAAAGGTATACAATCTTTCCTTCGTTAGAGGTCTCAACATCGTAGCCATTTTGGCGAATAGCTTTGAAACTCAACAAGTTTCTTTGAGACTTACTACAATACAATGCATTATTAATAGTTAATATCGTTTCTCCAGGTAGTAATAAGGCCGCTCTTCCAGAGCCCTCAATTAACTTTGTACTACCAGATATTGTATTAATATAGGCCTTTTTCATAACAAAATAAGAGAAAAATTTATTTTCTCTTAATATTGTGTAAGTTTACCGAGGGTCTTTCAGAAACAGCCTCTCTACTCCTTCGAGGTTGGAGTAAGGTCTACATACACACTATCCTCCCCATACCCCATTAGTGAGATTTTACTGGGTTGTTGTTGTTGTGGTTGTTAATATTGTATGAGTTGTAGCACTATCCAAAAGTCATAAATCTTAATTACTCGTCTTGGATCCAATTGAAGACTGGTGAATTTTAATTTTTTCATAAATAGATAAAAGTACACCATGAGAAATACATAAAAAATAACAACACCAACAACAACATAAGAGAACTTAAGTACTACTTGAAAACAAAAACAACTTTAGAACGAGACAAAAAAACACTGAAATAAAAATAACAACATAATTGCATTCCCCAGTAAAATGATCAAACTTTAGTTTTCATCTCCGAAGAAGTCTTCAACTTCCAAATGAGTAAGATCATCGAGGCCTTCAAAATCATCATCATTCAAAGCAAGACTTGCCTTGGCATTGTCATCATTTTTGTTTGAAAGCCCTGCCTCAAAATCATTTTTAAAGGTCAAGTGAGATTCAACTGGGGCATCAGCGGAAGATGCTCCAACATTATTTGCCTTCTTTAGATGGATTTTTGATAAAGCCTGATAAAATTCCTAGGTGCACGACATTCAATTTTCCAATGACCTTTCATTCCACAATGGTGGCAGTTACCTTTTTCCTCTTGAAGGATTATTTTGAGAACCCATATTGTTTTCTCATTTTCCATGACCACCACGATGACGATTATTATATCGTCTCTTGCCATTGCCATGCCCATGAACTTTCATATGTCCATGAGAATTATTCTATCTTTTTATAGACTTATCACATCTAGCTACCATATTTGCTTCAGGAAGCGGAGCTAAACTTGTGGGACGGGCTTTATGATTGTTCAGCAAAAGGGTATTATGTTGCTCAACTACCAGAAGGAATGAGATCAATTCAGAATATGTTTTAAAACCCCTTTCATGGTATTATTGTTGTAATACCATATTTGAGGCATGAAAAGTCGTAAGAGTCTTTTCCAACAAATCCTCATCATTCATAACATCCCCACATAATTTAATTGGGAAGTTATTTGAAGTAGAGCAGAGTTATACTCACTTAAGGTCTTAAAATCTTGCAACCGTAAGTGCATCCACTCATAGTGAGTTGCGTACATGGTTTAATTCAGCTACAGGATGATTCAGAGTCAAATCAGAAGAAGGATGCAAGTTTTGGAACCTTAAGCGGTAAGAGTTGACCGAAATTTGGACTTTTGTGTAAACGGCTCTGGAATGGGTTTTTGATGATTGCAACAGCTTTGTATGGTAATTTTGGACTTAGGAGCGTGTCCGGACTGTGAATCTGAGGTCTGCAGCTGATTTAGGCTAGAAATGGCGAAAGTCGAATTTTTGGAGATTTTGACCGGAAGTGGACTTTTAATATCAGGGTTGGATTTCGATTCCAGAAGTTGGAGTAGGTCCGTAATATCAATTATGACTTGCGTGCAAAATTTGAGGTCAATCGGACATGGTTTGGTGAGTTTCGGCATCGGTTGTTGACGTTTGAAGTTTCAAAGTTCATTAAGTTGAATTGGGGGGCAATTCGTGTTTTTTTTGCATTGTTTGATGTAATTTTAGGACTCGACTAAGTTCATATGGTGTTATAGGACTGGTTGGTATGTTTGGTTGAAGTCTCGGGGGCCTCGGATGCATTTCACATGCTTAACAGATCAAAATTTGGACTTGTGTTATTGCTGAAGCTTTCAAGCTTCTAGTGTAATCGCACCTGCGATGGGTTGGCCGAAGGTGCGGACACGCACGTGGGAGAGGCCAAGCGCAGAAGAGGGGTTGAGGAGATGGACTGAGGTTTCAGGTGCGAGGGAATTTCCGCATCTGCGAGTACGCAAATGCGCTTGAAGTTCCGCAGATGCAGAGAGTGAGCTGGATGGGATGTCCACAGAAGCGGACATTTGTTCGCAGGTTCGCACTCGCAGGTGTGGCCATTTGGTCGCAGAATCGTACCCAGGTGTGTAAGTCAAGTCTGCACCTGGGGTGGATTTTCCACAGGTGCGGCGTCACAGGTGCGACTATGGGTCCGCAGGTGCGAGATCACTCGGCAGAAAATGGGAAATTACGAGGGTTTGATTTCATTTTCACTTTGGGGCTTTGAGAGCTTATTTGTGGGTTTTTCAAGAAAATCTATTGGTTAAGTGTTCTTCACCTAGAATTTATTATATTCCATGACAATGTAGGTTTTTGAAGAAAAATTTCAAAATGAAAAATCATGATTTGAGGGACGAAATGGTATCGAAATTTGATAATTTTAGTATGGTTGAAATCGTATCAGAATGTGTGTTCGGGTTTTTGTGAAATTTGTCAGGTTCCGAGGTGTGGGCCCGGGGGTCAACCTTTGGGTCGGTTTTTAGATTTGATAAAGATTGAGGCTTTATGATCCGGAATAGTTTCTTATGAGTTTTTTGTGCTTTGAAGTTATTTTGGTTAGATTTGAGCCGTCCGGATGTCATTTCACCTGAGAAGTTCATTTTAGAGTATCGATATGTTTTGGTAAGTATCTTGCCTAACTTCGTGTGGTGGAAACTACCCTTTAGGATTTGAGTCTTCTATGCTAATTGTAGTCCGTGTACGCGAGGTGACAAGTACGTGCTCAGACTTATTTGTGGAAAATTGGCCTTTTAGGGTTCTTAGCCCCTTGAATTCACTGAATATGCAGTTGTTCTCGTTATGATTACGTTTCTTAATTACTAGTTTCACTTCTACCTGCTATTATTAGAATTAATTGCTTCATGATCCACTCTTGTTGTTCACTTGATTCATATGTGCCTTAACTGAAATTGTTATCTCTTCTATTACCATGTTGTCTTTTCTCTAATTGCTTATCTTTATTTGATGTTATAATTATCTCTTATGTAATTGTTAATCCTTAATTAAGGCTATGATTATCTTTCTGATGCTTATCCCAAATTGAATTTGCTGTATCTCTTTCTTAATAGCCCAACCTTAAAAGAAGTTAGATATCTTATATTTTAGTTGACTTGTCCTTATTTGGAATTATTCGCCTTATGTTAGCTCCCCCACTGTCGAACTGTACATTGTGGACCGTTGTTACATAATATTTCCTTTCTTGTTGAGCTGTTCTTATTATGACTAGCATTCTCTATTGTGGCTACTCCTTGTAAATTAGGTCCTCCGTTCCTTTGAGTTCTGGAATTTCAAAGTTGACTTATTTCTCGTACCCTTGTATTACTGCCATTGTTGTTGTTGTACTTGCTGTGGTGAGGCACGAGATCTCTTCCGTGCGGTTGTTGTGATGGGGTTGCACGAGGTTTCTTCCGTGCTATTATTACTGTTGATATTTGCACATCCGACGTGAAAAGGCGGGATATATATATATATATATATATATATATATATATATATATATATATGCACGTGTGGCGAGACAAGGCGGGCACTTACATTATTATTATACATTTGGCGAGACAAGGTGGGATATGTCAGGGATTGATTTGTGATGACTGATGATGGCATGGGGGCATTCTTGTTGTTGATGTTTGTGTAGTGGTACACTTACTTGTGTGAGCTTTAACTTGTGGAAATTTGTGAGAAACTATTCTACATGCTGTCCATTTCTTTTCCTATACTTACTAGCTATCATGAGCTATGTCAGGACAGTTGCACAAGCATACACATAGTTAAGCACTCTTATCGGTTAAGAGGTTTTATTGATATTGTTGAGTATAGATGCACACCTTTGTTTACCTGCCTTCTATGTGAGAATGGCTCTATTTGGCACGTGAGTCATCAGTGCGGTTATGAAGTTTAATGAGGGCACAGGATATCAGGTGTTAAGGTTCAGGTGTTGGGACCCGTGAGTTGTGAATAGTATGAGGTTCGGTACCTCGTGGAGTTTACTGTCTAAACCTAGTGTGAAAGAGGCATTTTGTTGAGTTGTTACTTGTCCCTTCTGTATCTGTAATTATCAGATTTAGGTTGTGTTTCCATTCATTCTTCTATGTCATTATTATGGTGTTCCGCTGATAGTTGTTGTTTTCCTTCCTTATTGCAATTACCGTATTATTTGCCACTTCGCGTAGTCTTTATGTAGATATCATACTCTGTTGTTCCT
>AWOL01S0061318.1:4668-37118 GCA_000715115.1 Nicotiana otophora
AAATTTGGTTTGGAGTAGGTTTTTGAGAAATTGAAGTCCGTTTGGAATTTCGAGTTTGGGAATAGTTTCGTATAGTGATTTAAGACTTGCACGCAAAATTTCGTGTCATTCCGAGTAGTTTAAGTATATTTCGGAGCATTGAAAGTAAATTAAAGAACTTGAAGTTCTTAAGTTTGATTCAATTTGGTTTGGGGTATGATTCTTAGATTTGATGTTGTTTTACACATTCCGTGAGTTCGAGTGAGTACGTTTTATGATTTCAAACCTGTTGGTATGTTCGGGCGGGGCTCCGGGGGGCCGGAGTGTTAACCGGACGAGGCTCGGATCAATTTTGGAATTTTGAAGAAGAGCTGAAGCTTCCAGCTTCTGGTATGATCGCACTTGTGCATGGTCAGCCACAGGTGCGAGCTCGCAGGTGTGAGCCACCAGCCGCAAGTGCGAAGGGAGGATCTGCCCGGCCATCGCAGATGCGAAGTGGGCACAGAAGCGGACGCGTAGGTGCGGTCCTTTGGGCGCAGGTGCGGAGCCAGTCCAAGAGGAAACATCTCGCACCTGCGAGGCTTTTCCACAGGTGCGAACACCTTCCGTACGTGCAAAGAATCTGTCTAGGCAGAACCTTAAAATGGACGAAGCTCAGTCTATTTTTGTTCATTTTTCCTCCATGTTTGCGCGATTTCAGAGCTCTTTGTGAGGAGTTTTCGACTAACAACTTTGAGGTAAGTTAATTCTACACCCTTGAGATAAATATATAGATTATGGGTAGATTATAACTAGTAAATCTTAAAAATCAAGGGTTTAGGTGAAAAACCTATATTTTTATAAAAATGAGATTTTAACCACGAAAATGGTTATGGAATTGGATAGAAATTATATATTTGAGTTCTTGAGATTATGGGTAACGTTTTCATCCGAACATTTTTGGAATCTGGGCACGTGGGCCCGGGGTGAATTTTAGGAATTTTATCATTTTGGATAGGGTAATTTATTTAATAGATGAGTTTCGAATTGTTGAACATATATTAATTATTTTATATAACTTTTGGATAGTTTCGGATTTGTTTCGGTATTGAATCGAGAATTTTACGCGATGCGATAATCGAAAAGTGAACTTTGAGACGAAGTAAGTCTCTTGTCTAATCTTGTGAGGGAAAAATTACCCCATAGGGATTAAATTGAATAATTGTTGCTAATTGCGGGGGCTACGTACGCACGAGGTGACGAGAGTCCGTGCGTAGCTACTATAAATACTAAAGTCCGGGTAGTTTAAGACTCAAAGCATGAATTACTTGTGTAAATTGTATTCCTTAATTAATTAATATTAAATTGATATATATGAATATATTGTGAATTTTTAAATAAAGATATTAAATGATGGAAATCTCATATGCTTGATTTTCTGTTTAAATTAATTAATTATTAAAAAAAATTATTCTTCCTCCCAAATTTATCTTATAATAAATATACTTTCCTTCCGGAGGTACATATAAAAATATCTTCCTTTCTTGTGGAGCGGGCCGAACACCTCGGCAGGATAGATGCATCTATGGATCACGCCGCACGTCCCTCGGCAGTATACGCGACACTCTGGATCGTGACCCGGCAGAAATCGTGCTTAATAATAATAATAATTACACGATACTTTAATAGCTTATTTCAGCTTGCGAAGCTAATTGATAAATTAAAAAATCCTTGGAATTTAATGAATTATTATTCTTGCTTGTTAAAGAATTAATTGTTATTCCTGTAAATGATATTTAATTGATAAATTAGAAATTAATCTGAATTGAAGGAATTTAATTAATATATTGAGAATTGTTGCATTTGAAAAAATTTAATCGTACTCATACTGCACTTGCTGTACATTCTTTTTTGTGCAGGACCTGAGGCAAGTACTAGTGGGGGACCTATCGTCTTACACCCATGTTATCCAGGGGCATAATGGTGAGCTGCACTTTCTGAGCCGTTATGCAGCTACTAGTGTCTCTCCTTATATCTTTATTCTGTCTATTTTTATTTCAGACAGTATTTGAGATTTTTATATAATCTACTAGATGCTCATACACTTGTGACACCAGGTCTTGGCACACACATTGTTAGAATTTGGGTTTTATTATTTTTTTGGTTTTAAATTTTGTCAATATATGCTTAATTTATTAAGTTGGCTTGCCTAACTGTAGTGTTGGGCGTCATCACGACCTATAGGTGAAATTGGATTATGACACAACAATTCCTATAAATAAAGTATGACAAAGAAAGAAATTCATTTTCCCCCTTTCATTTGAGTAAAAAAGTTTCAAGATAACAAAAACAGTGAATAATAAATTAGAAATAACACTAAACAACTAAAATTGCACTACTAGAGAAGCCCAAATTTATTCAACAAAACTCAAAGTTCTTAACATTATAAAACTATGAAATATATATTTTTTCTTTTTTCTCTTGACAAATAGAAATAGCAAAGTTAAGGTAATAACATAAAACACAGAAATCATAGTTTCCTAAAATCCCAATAAAAAGTGTGACTATTTTTGTGTTTTTTATTTTGGCAAAAGATGGCATTTAATAAAATGAACTCAAAACTCAAATATTAAAGTGAGACCTAAAAGAAATATTTAAACCTAAATATCGGGTAAAACAAAGGGAGAGTCCACCTTCAATTCATCGTCAATACAATCTGTAATCCAATCGTCAATCCAATCTTCATCGGAATTAACCAAATCTACTTTAAAATCATTTCTCAACATTAAAAACATAATTGAACAAATGAAAAAAATACTCCCTTACGCAAAAAGTTTAATACTAAACGACAATAACAGTATAACAAGTTAAACAACAATGACTAACTCAATTATGTGTTCTTCTAAACACATGTTGTATAAAATGGGATGAAGCGAGTAATTCAAATCTTTAAAAAGGTTTAACCAAAAAAGTAATGAAAAACTTGCAGTAGGTATAATTTTTTTTTTGTTTTTTTGGAGGGGGTGGGTATTGTTTGCATTCGAATAAAAGAATACGTCATGTATACGGGTGAAACCGAGCCCGTGGGACACTTCGATTTTCGATGAAGTAAACGGAGCAAGAGACGTGACTGCAAGGAACTAGAATCGAGGAAAGGAGCCCTCGAGTCGGGGTCCGGGTAAAGCACCTGTCCTCGGAAGCATCGGGGCCACGACCCCCAGGTTCGATTCAAATCCCAAAAACCTCGGATAGCATTACAAGATATTTGAGCATGACCAACAAAGGGCTGTGATATCTGTGACCAGCTGGATGTCACGGCGTAAATCTCGACACGTATCGCAGAAAATTGGTGATTAGTAAAACGAAAGATTTTTACCTTTTATGGAATTGTACTTAGGGTAAAACTCTCCTACTATATACATGGGGTCTAATTATTCATTAGGGACATTGTAACACGCATATCAAGGCAATATACTCTTATTTTCTCTATTATTCAAAGTTCTTACTTTTGTTCATCAGTTCATCATTAACGTGAGCCCGGGATCGAAGGCAGGCATTTTATTAAAGTTGTTACTGAGTCCGGGATCACTTCCCTTAATTGGTTTGGCAATCTATTACGTTATTTATCTGTTTAATCTAACGCAATTTATCATTTGTATTGAATTAATCCGCGTATCCTTAAAACCACTTATAAATTTAATTGTTATCCGTTTTTTAAGGTAAACAGTTTGGCACCCACCGTGGGTCTAAGGATAATAGCGAACATTTGATACAAATTTCCATAACACACTCTATTTTACATTTGTTCTTTGAGTTTTTAATTTTAGGTCAAAATTAATATTGCCGAACTCCCAAACTGCTCATTTGAACGTGGATGTTGAGTCCGGCTACCATGGCGAAAATAACAACGTGGTACCCAGCAACAAAGTGCCCCCTGTTGACCCCAACGGAGTCTCAGTCGTTGATCCGATCGATGCTAACTCACATGTGGCTATCGAAGAAAACTTGCCTACTGACCCCGAAAAGAGCATTCGCGGGGGAGCCCGACTGATAGCCTGGAGTACACACGACGGCAAAGGTGATGAGATCAATTTGCGCGTGATCTTCGAAAGGTTACAGGCTCAACCGGCAATGATATCTCGGTTGCAGAACCAAATTCGCGCCCCCAGCAGGGTTGAGCCTGAATCATCCCGAAGAATCGCTCGCAAAAATGAACCGGCCACAGAAAGGCCAGGTGAAGCAGAACCCGGGACCAACCCCGAGATAATAAAGATGCTTGAGGAACTAACAAAACGGGTGGAGTTGGGAGAAAAGCAAATCGAAGCCAACTACAAAAAAGTGAAGACATATAACTCCAGGGTCTATCAAATCCCAGGAGCACCACCGATACTGAAGGGCCTCGATTCCAAGAAATTTGTCCAAAAGTCTTTCCCTCCGAGCGCAGCTTCGAAGCCGATCCCAAAGAAGTTCTGTATGTCCAAAATTCCAAAGTATAATGGGATAACTAATCCAAATGAACATTTGACCTCCTAAACATGCGCCATCAAGGGGAATGACTTGGAAGATGATGGAATCGAGTCCGTTCTGCTGAAAACGTTCTGAGAGACCTTGTCAAAAGGAGCTATAATATGGTATCACAACTTACCTCCTAATTCTATTGACTCGTTTGCTATGCTTGCAAATGCCTTTGAAAAAGCGCATGCCGGGGCCATCAAGGTCGAGACCAGGAAGTCAGAACTTTTCAAGGTAAAGCAAAGAGATAACGAGATGCTCAGGGAATTCGTATCGAGGTTTCAAATGGAACAGATGCATCTGCCTTCAGGCCTTCACCCAAGGACTCAACCCCAAAGCTCATTGTCTTCACAACAGTTGAAGCAAAATTTGATAGAATACCCAGCGGTAACTTGGCCGGCGTCCATAACATGTACCAATAAAAATTCAGGGTCGAAGACGATCAGCTCGGGGCCCCTTCCAGGTCCGTTTATCCCATCAGGACTAGTGACAGATCCAAAAGGGCCATCGATCATGAACCAATATCGAACAGAGACTGGTATCAACCATATAATGGAGATCGAAGAGGTAATGGGTTCAGGCGCAACACTATGATAAGTGAAAGAAGAAGCGACTGAGGTCATAATAACCGGGGACTCATGAGCAAAAACAATTTTGACAGACCCATCGGGTCTAAGTAAGCACCAAGGTTATAGGAGTACAACTTCAACATCGATATTGTTGGCATCGTATCAGTCATCAGACGCATCAAAGATACTAAGTGGCCTCGACCATTGCAATTCGATCCTGCCCAAAGGGACCCCAACCTAATGTGTAAATATCATGGCACTCACGGCCACAGAACCGAAGACTGCCGACAACTAAGAGAAGAAGTAGCATGGTTATTCAATAACGGACACCTGCGAGAATGTATGAGTGATCGATCCACAAATCACTTCAGGGACTCCAACAAGTAGATCGAGCAAGAGGAACCTCAGTATGCAATCAGCAGGATCATTGGTGGGGTTCACGTCCCCCAGGGGCCGATGTTAAAGCGCACTAAAGTGTCCATTACAAGTGAAAAATGGAATCGAGATTATGTACCAGAGGGAAGTATATCTTTCAATGACGAGGACGTTAAAGGCATCGTGCAACCACAAAATGATGCACTGGTAATATATGTACTCATAAATAAATCTTGTGTTAAGCGTGTGTTAATTGATCCAGGTAGCTCGGCCAATATCATCAGATCGAGAGTCGTGGAACAGCTGGGTCTACAAGACCAAATTATGCCTGCAGTAAAAGTTTTAAACGGGTTTAACATGGTATGTGAGACCACTAAAGGGGAGTAAACCATGCCGGAACCATTCAGGCAACAAATATTTACGTGATCGAAGGAGTTATGAGATACAATGCTCTATTCGGGAGGCTATGGATTCACAACATGAGGGCAGTACCCTCGACACTACATCAGGCTCTGAAATTTACCATACCGAGAGGGATCAAAACAGTTTACGGAGAGCAACCGGCTATAAAAGAGATGTTCACGGTCGATGAGGTGGTCCCGATATCTGCACTCTTGACATCTAAGAACCCGAGTTTGGTCACCACTGAATAAACCAAATAGCAATCACCGACACAGGCCCCGACCGAACCAGAAAAGCAAGGGATGGTCAAGGATGACGATTACGGAGTCCCCGGGTCTTTCATAGCCCCTGACGATTATGATGCCACCAAGTCAATGGTTGATGAGCTAGAGCAAGTTATATTGATCGAGCACCTACCCGATCGGAAGGTATACCTGGGCACGAGGCTAACTCCCGAGCTTAGGAAAAAACTCATTAAATTGTTTATAGCTAACATAGATTGTTTCGTTTGGTCCTATCTTCACATGACAGGGATCCCGCCGGAAATAACTACTCACAAGCTGAGCTTAGATCCAAAGTTTCACCCGGTTAAACAGAAAAGGAGGCTTCAGTCTGAAGTCAAACATACATTTATCAAAGACGAGGTATCCAAACTCCTTAAAATAGGTTCCATTCGGGAAGGTAAGTATTCGGACTGGTTAGTAAACGTAGTGGTAGTGCCTAAAATGGGCAATAAGTTAAGAATGTGTGTAGACTACAAAGACATGAACAAGTCATGACCTAAGGGCTCATTTCCTTTTCCTAACATCGATCGCATGATCGATGCGACGGCCGGCCACGAGATACTCAGCTTTCTCGGCAGCTATTCCGGGTACAACCAGAACCGGATGGATCCTGGTGACCAAGAAAAGACTTCCTTCATCACTGAATACGGCACCTATTGTTATAACGTAATGCCATTTTGACTAAACAATATTGGTGCTACTTACCAACACCTAATAAATGGGATGTTCGAAGAGCAAATAGGAAAATCAATGGAGGTTTACATTGCCGACATGTTAGTTAAGTCCCTACAAGCAGAGGACCATTTGGAACATTTGCAGAAAACCTTCAACATACTGAAGAAATACAATATGAAGCTGAATATGGAGAAATGGGCATTCGGAGTCGGGTCCGGGAAGTTCCTTGGATTTATGGTCTCCAACCGGGGGATCGAGATCAATCTGACAAGATAAAGGCAACAAAGCCATCACCGTGGTGGATAACGTCAAGGCCATTCAAAGTCTAACCAGACGTATAGCTTCCCTGGGTCGATTCATTTTGAGGTCCTCCAATAAGAGACATCGGTTCTTCTTGTTATTGAAGAAGAAGAATAGCTTCTCGTGGACCCCGGAGTGCCAGCAAGCTTTGGAAGAACTCAAATGGTACCTTTCGAGTCCACCTTTACTTCATACTTCGAAGGCAGACGAACAATTATACCTGTACTTTTCGATATTCGAGATAGAAGTAAGTTAAGTCTTAGTCCGGGAAGAAGAACATATGCAATTTCCTATATAATATGTTAGCAGGACTCTAGACGAGGCCGAAACGAGGTATCCTCACCTGGAGAAATTGGCGCTCTCTTTGCTATGCGCCTCCAGGAAGTTGAGGCCATACTTTCAGTATCATCCCATATGTGTCGTGACTACTTACCCATTGAGGAACATAATGCACAAGCCCGAGCTCTTGGGACGATTATCCAAATGGGCCATGGAAATTAGTGGGCACAATATTGAATATTGACCCCGAACAACCATCAGATCTCATATTTTGGTAGACTTCGTGGCTGACTTCATGCCGGCCTTAATACCTGAAGTCGAAAAGGAATTGTTTTTAACCTCGAAGACCTCTTCGGGGATCTGGACCCTCTTTACGGATGGTGCTTCAAACGCAAAGGTGTCCAGACTCGGCATCGTGTTGAAACCGCCCACGGGTAACATAGTTAGGTAATTTATTAGGGCTGTGAAATTGACTAACAATGAGGCCGAGTATGACGCCATGATTGTAGGTCTTGAACTGGGTAAAAGCCTGGGGGCCGAGGTGATCGAAGCTAAATGTGATTCCGTCCTTGTGGTGAATCAAGTCAATGGGACGTTCGAAGTGAAAGAGGAATGAATGCGATGGATAAACTACAGGTAACACTACATCGATTCAAGGAGTGGACCCTGCAACCCTGGGATCAAAATAGCAAAGCCGATGCTCTGGCTAACTTGGGGTCGTCGGTTGATGATGATGAATTCAGTTCTGGAACGGTCGTACAACTCATGAAATCGATAGTGGAAGAAGGCCACACCAAGACAAACTCTACAAGTTTAACCTGGAACTGGAGAAACAAGTATATAGATTACCTGAAAATCGGGAAGCTATCCTTGGATCCTGAAGAATCGAGAGCTCTGCGCATGAAGGTGTCCAGGTTCAGCCTGTCAGAAGAAAACACCCTGTTCAAAACATCGTTTGATGTGCCACTCGCCATCTCTGGGACCGGGAGACACTGAACCATTCGAGGGCCGAATCGTTGTCTCATAAGATAATCAGAGCATGCTATTACTGGATCAATATGGAAAAAGATGTGAAAGAGTTCGTGCGGAAATGCGACGGCTGTCAGAGGCATTCACCGATGATCCATCAGCCCGGGGAGCTACTGCATTCGGTCTTGTCACCTTGTCCATTCATGAAATGGGGAAGGGACATCGTCAGTCCCTTGCCATAGGCACCCAGTATGGCTCAATTTATATTATTTATGACTGACTATTTTTCTAAATGGGTTGAGGCTTAGGCATTTGAGAAGATCAGAGAAAAAGAAGTTCTTGATATTATTTTGGACCACTTAATATGTCAGTTCGGGATGCCGGCCGAGATCCTATGTCACAACGGGAAGCAGTTCATCGGCAGCAAGTTAAGCAAAGTTTTTGAGGACCATAAGATGAAAAGAATCTTGTTAATACCCTATCACCCTAGTGGGAACAGGGTCTATAAACAAGATCATACTCCAAAACCATAAGAAAAGGTTAACCGATGCCAAAGGAAAATGGAAGGAAATTTTTCCCGAAGTCATATGGGCATACCGTATGACCTCAAAGTCTAGTACCGGGGCTACCCCATTTTTGCTGGTCAACGATGTCGAAGCACTAATAACGGTCGAGGTAGGAGAATAGAGTTTCAGGTTCGATATGCGACCGAAGAGTCGAATGGAGAGGCCATGAGCACGAGCCTAGAACTATTGAATGAGAGGAGCGAGGCCGCCCTCGTACAGTTGGCCGCCCAGAAACAGCGGATATAAAGGTATTACAACTGGAGAGCCAACCTATGACACTTCAATATCGGGGACTTGGTGTTAAGAAAGGTGACACTAAACACTCGGAACCCAAACGAAGGGAAGCTGGAACCGAATTGGGAAGGTCCATATCGAATTATCGATATTACCCGTAAAGGTTCGTATAAACTCAAAGCAGGGGACGGTGAGGGGCTACCAAACAATTGGAACATGACCCACTTAAAACGATACTACTGCTAAGGTACGACCTTATTCATTCTTTCTTGATATATATTACGAATTGGACTAACACTTGCAGGCAACAGCCAAAGGATGATGTAGTTGTTAAGCCTGAAATCACGTGTTGCACTCTATTTCCCTTGAACCGGCTTTGTCCCAAATGGGTTTTCCGACAAGATTTTTAATGAGGCAACAATGGATCGTGCTAACTTAGAATTGAAGACCTATTTTGAATCGGAATAGATGGTCACCTCAGCAGTATCCTAGCACTCTCGATGATCGACCTCGAATATTGGGGGCCATCACCCTCGAGTAATGATTTTTAGCAAGAAAGGAAACTTTGTGCTTGAATAGTCTAGGCTCGGTGATTAGGATTTATTGTAAGGGACAAATGGTCAAATTAATTGTCCCCGCATAGACCACCTAAGCCATAACACGAAACTTATACACACTTAAAATCTTGTATATTACGCACAGGAATGAAAGAAAGTTTCTACCTTGCAGATACATATTTTGTCCCTTAAGACTATTATATTTTGTTCCTTAAGGATATCGAGCCCAAGGGTCACGTCTATTCGGATCCGATAGATTGTCGTCACTCGGGGACTATCGTCCAAGACAAACTCGGACGGCTCGGGCTATCGAAATTCGGAGGTACAAAGCCTATTCGGCAGTGCCTAAACTTAAAAGGCTACGACCACCCCTAAAAATGGCTCGGAGACATCCAAAGCCCGTAAGTAAAACAAAAGGCCTTCAAAATTCCAAATCGGTTCAAAGGTTACCCTCGGCAAAATTATAGTCTAAGAACATTTAAACAAGTACTTTGGGGGAAGCTTCCAGTCATACCGATCCCCCACAAGTTCCAAACAAAACTTACATCGAGAACAAGTTTTGTTCGGACCTTCGAACAATAACTTATTACTACATTTTACTTCGTGCTAAGGCATTTGAAAGCTTTGCAATTGTAAAAGGATGCTAAAGGTTATGACTTGAAAATTGCCAAAAGGGAAAAAACCTTATATATACATTCCAAAATATCTTTACAAAGGCCAATAAAAACGGCCTCAACAAAATAAATGTACAAAATGTAAAAACAAAGACAAAAATTCCTAAGCCACATATGCATGGTCTCCACCGAAACCCGCCTCGTCACCAAAGTTGTCGGGGTCTTCTCTATCTTCGGGTTCGCTGAAGCCCTCAGAGCCTTCTTCAACCTCGGGTTCAGCCAGCTACTTGGCCTCTACTCGAGCCTTTTTGCCTCTTCGATCTCAGCAGACAAGTTGAAACCTCTGGCATGGATCTCTTCAGGGGTCTCCCTTCGAGACAACCGCTTCACGTACTCAACAGTAACTAGGGGTGGGTATATATATCGGTCAGAACAAAAGAAACCTACTGAACCAAAAATATTTTTATTTTGGTTTCGGTTATTCAGTTTTTTTGGTCGGTTCCAGTTTAAAATTTTAAAATTTCAGTTATTCGTATCGGTCGTCGGTTATTGATTTATTTGGTTCGGTTAACCAAAAAATGAATTATTAGCAAATGAATTCTTTAAGCTATATGTAGGCTAAGACCATAGGTAATAATATTAGGCCCAATTTTAAGTGAATGAATTGGACATCTTAGTTGGACAGTAGTATCATATATTTATAACAAAAACCCTAATAACATTATCTCTATCTCACATTCTTGATAGAAACAAGGATCAGCAGCCCCTCCCCCTTTGTAAATCCACTTAAGCTCTCATTTCTTGAGACATGGCCACTACCGCTTTACCTTACAGCCTCACTGGCGACCGACTATCAACGCCACTGTTTGCCTCCCTTTCCCCACCACATAACGTCGCCTCTAGGTTAGATCACCAGCTGGCCGGCAACTTTGTTGTTTTCATGCCGGAAAAGATGCAGATCTCGCCGGAAGTGACCTTTTACTATTGAATCTCTATGACCTACTGTTCTTTGTTATTGTGTTACGAATCAGATTATTACATAGAAAGAGCCCGTAATAACAAATCAGATTTATGATTTATCATATTCAAGCAACACAAGAAGTCCAAAATTTTGGAAAACAACTAACAAATTCGCCAGTCGAGTTATTACATAGTAAGAGCCCAATATGATAATGTTCAAACCGAAAATCAATTCGAAATTAACCGAACTGAAATTGGAAAACCGAACTTATTTCAGTTCATTTTCGGTTACTACTTTTACCAAACCAAAAACCAAATAACCAAATCAAATTTCTTCAAACCGAACCGAACCGACCGAATGCCCACCCCTAATAGTAACTTTCAGGCGAGCCTCGGCTGCCTCAACATCAGACCTGTACTGGGCCACCATCTCTTTAGCATCAACCCTGATTATTTCTGACGCAGACCTCGTTGTTTCAATCTCCTTACCAAGTGCATCCCATTCAATAATGGCCGAGCCCAGTTGAGCTTGGAGGCCCTCGATTTGCCGAGCCCGTGCATAGGCCTTCTCTTTCGCCACTTGGAGTTGGACCTCTACCGACACCAGCCACTTCCGTGCGGTCTCTTTCTCCGAAGCCAGTCGGCCCATTTTTCCCTTCAGACATCGGCCATGGCATGGACCTCGTTCATTTTAGCACAGATCTGGTCGATCCGGTCAATCTTCTGTTGGACCTGCGAGGTTTGGTCGTTATTCGCCATGTCTAAGTCATCATTGCTAAAAAGTTTTACATGTTCTGCCAAGTCAGCATGCTCCTTCTGAGCCGCCTCCAACTCGGCGCGGAGACTCTTGACGGCACCTTCGTGTTGCTCGCTGAGAAGCTGATACGTGTCCCTTTGTCCTTTGCCTCAGCCTCGAGATGGTTAACCTCAACCCGGTACCGGAAAAAACTTTCATGATGGAGTACCAAGGCCTGCAAATAGATAAAAGAGAGAAGACCTGAGAAATATCAAAAACTAAGTAAGAGGATAAAAGAGTGTAATGATGCCTTACCCGGTTCAGCACCTGTTGCGCTTTGTTGAACAAGCACGGCACATCCACCTCATTCATTCTTGCCCGGTCTTCTTCAGTTACCAAGCACCGTAGGTAACTCGCTACTCCAACAGGTACAGAAAGAACATGGGCATCCTCCGGGACGGTGATGATTATTGACCTCTTACGGCCGGGATCCATCCCCGGGGCAAGGAACTGGTTGATTAATCTTGGGCTCGAGTTCAACCCGCCAACCTCAGAAGACGTGTCTTTTCTCGGCACCTCCAAGTCGCCCAACTCGGAGAAGTCTTCCAGAGCGATCAAGTCCACACCTTCGGAAAAAGAACAAAGGGGATCGTCCGCTCCATAGGCCCCTTCGCTGGATCGCTCCTTTACAGTTTTGGATTCGTCAAACATGAACTCGATGAATGAAGGCGACCCCGAAATATCTATGACACCGGGCGGAGCGGAGCCGGGGTCTCGAGAGGTCTCATCCCTCATCTCTACATTGACCTCCCAAACCTGAGGGGGATCAGCCTCCGTTGTTTCCCCCTCGACTGTCACCTGCTCTTCGGGGAAGGTTGGCTCACGGTACACAAAAATATCATCTTCCTTAGGCCCATCCCTCAGCCGAAGGGGTGATTCCGAGTAGGGTGCTCAAGAGCTAGAACTCTCCTTTGGCTTACGGACCAACCTTCTCCTTCTCTAAGCTCGGGAAACCAGAGCCTTCGATTTCTTCTTCTCTCCTGCTGCAGCCCCGAGTTACCCCGAAGTGGAGGGATCAACGAACAGGTACTCGTCCCCTACTGAAGGCTAAGCTCAATGGTCTTAGGTAAGCATGCGAAAACAAAAGAGAGGAAATGAGAATATGGTGCTAAAAATGGAGCCTAATGATACTTATTCGGGAGAGAGATCTTACCGTGAGATCGGGACTCCCAGTGGCCCTTCGAAAGTTCGTGCACTCAAAATAAAGAATCTGCCAACAAATGCCCTTGATCCACTCCTTGAACCGAGGAATGGCGTTTGGGACTCGAATAGCAGCTGCACCACAACAAATACTGATGAGGAAAAATGAGATGAATGTAAAATCGACATTTAAAGGAAAGTTGTGTTTACGTGATACATTCCACTTCTCGGGGAATAGGATAAGCTCAGAAGGGATCAAGTTTGCGGTCTTCACCCAAACGAAGCGTCCCTTTCAGCTCTAATCCCGGTCCTCATCGATGCTCGAGAATGGGGCTTTGCTAGCCCGGCGTGTGAGCTTTATCAGTCCCGCTCACAAGATGCGGGGACTATATAGGCAGAGTAGATGATCTATGGTGAACCGATGGGATTCAGTCTTGTTAACGAAGTATCAAGGAAGGATTACGATCCTCCACAACGACGCTTGGATCTGACCGAGGCACACTTCATACCTCTTGCAAAAGTCCAGAAGAACCAGGTCCACCGGGCCCAGTGTGAAGGGATAAGTGTAAACACTCAGATACCCCTCCATGTGGATAGTAATGGTGTCCTCGGGCCTAGGGACTACTACGTCCTTATCCACCCAGTCCCAGTCCTTTCGAACCACACGAAGGACGTCTTCGGTAATGGAGCAAATATACCTAGATACCGCCTCACATCGACCCTGCACCGACGAGGGCTTTGCGACCTTAAAGTCATCGGTGACCGAGCACCCCCGGGGATGAACATTTTCAAGAGAGGTTAGGTAGCAGATTCATCGGTAGCCGTGCCTGGAGCGGATCTCTCGAGGAGATCACATCGGGAGTGGTCTCCTCAACTTCGGCGGTCGGTTGTGAAGAAGAGGAAGCAACTTTTTGGGGAACAGTTTTGGAAGTTTTTTCCATTGTTATCTAGAAAAAGCTTGAAAAATATGAAGAAAGGTTGGAAGATAAAAGGTCAAGTGCACCGGTTTGGTAGAAAATAAGTAAAAGCTTGTAATTTACTGAGAAATCTTGAAGAACGGAGATAAATATGTTATAGTATGAAGAAGGGAAGTGATATCATGTATTTATAGAAGTTTCGCGCCATTTCACATCTAGGGGTGACCTGCCGATGGCTGACACGCAGTTGAAGTCATAATGACACGACTAACGGGACGTTTCAGATTCTTTGTCATTTCTGTCACGGCGTATTGAAGAAGGAATCGAAGTGCACATGCCGTTTCTCATTGTTTCCGTAAACCTACTCTCCGAGAAACGATGGGACTATCTGTATACGGGTGAAACCGAATCCGTGGGACGCCTCGATTTTTGATGAAGTAAACGGAGCAAGAGACGTGACTGCAAGGAGCCCTCGAGTCGGGGTCTGGGCAAAACACTTGCCCTCGGAAGCATCGGGGCCATGACCTCCGGGATCGATTCGAATCCCAAAAACCTCGGAGAGCATTACCAGATAATCGAGCACGACCAACAAAGGGTCGTGATATCCGTGACTAGCCGGATGTCACGGCGTGAATCTCGGCACGTATCGCCAGAAAATCAGTAATTAGTATAACAGAAGATTTTTACCTTTTATGTAATTATACTTAGGGTAAAACTCCCCTACTATATAAAGGGTGGTCTGATTATTCATTAGGGACGTTGTAACACGCATATCAAGGCTATATACTCTTATTTTATCTGTTATTCATAGTTCTTACTTTTGTTCATCAGTTCATCATTAACATGAGCCCGAGATCGAACGCAGGCATTTCATCAAAGTTGTTACTAAGTCTGGGATCACTTCCCTTAATTGGTTTGACAATCTATTATGTCCTTTATTAGTTTAATCTTACACAATTCATCATTTGCATTGAATTAATCCGCATATCCATAAAACCATTTATAAATTTAATTGTTATCCATTTTTTAGGGTAAACGCGTCGAGGGAAGGTGAAAGCGATTCAAGTCTTTAAAAGGGAGTTAAAATGTTATAAATTTCTTTTATTAGCATTATATCCTTTTTCGGACGATCGAATTGTGTATGTACGTGCGTAACAAGGTGATTACTTCAATAGAAGCTAATGGTAGATATATAAAAAGTGATGGTGGTTTTTCTTTATTCACTGCATTTGTTACCAATTATATATGTACCTATATTTTAAAACATCTTTAGCCTCCAATTATAAAAAGGAGTAAGAGCAAGACCCCGAAAACTTCAAAAACAAAAGTATTTTGTCAATTGATACTACAGTGAAAGTAGTGGGATATCATCAGTTATGTAACAAATTTCTTAGTGAATCGAAACACATAATTCTGAGACCACCCTAATTCGAGATAACAATTTTCTCAATAAATATTTATTATGACAACGGACATTCCATTAAAAACAGAAGTACAAAAATCTAGAATTACAAACTTAATTTTAATATAACTACTCTATAATAAAGCGTGTGTCTGAGGGCAATTTCATAAATGTCATTGCTTGATTGATAATCTATACCCAGTTTGGTCAAACTCTTTTTGGCGCTAAAAATACTTTTTTTTTAAGTGAAGGTATTTGGCCAAACTTTTAAAAGGAAAATAAGAGTTTTTGAGTAGAAAATCAGTTTTGAAAAGTGAAAAAAAGTAGTTTCTCCCTAAAAATACTTTTTTTTGGTAACTAACTTTTTATATTAATAATTGTACAAATCCGTAACTAGCTTCCACAGCTAGCTATCATACTTACATCTGAATCTCAGAAAAAACTATCTAGGAGTCCCTTTAGAATCTATAGCTATGTACTAACTTAACTATTCTATGAGGAGCTCGAACGCATCATACACATGCTATCTCCTTTGCTATTCTTTCCCATCCTACACTTTCCTTCTCAAATATTCTCTTGTTTCTCTCAATCCATATACAATGTACTGCTTCTGTGTATATCATCTTGAAGAGCTGGGCTTCTTGTGACTTTCCTTTAGCTCTCCTGATCACCTCTTGTACATGTTGTTCCCAATTCTCTGCTGTTATGTTTTGGTTGTGCATCCACTACATTAATTTGTTCATCACTGTCTTCATGTACTCACACCACGTATAGATGGTCTTTAGATTCCTCTGCCTGCTAGCAAAGGCTACACTTGATTTCTATATCCATACCCTAGCTAATCAGCCTATCTTATGTAAGTAGTCTGTTTTGCATTTGTAACCATAGTGTAAATCAAGCCTTTGGTCTTCCTGCATTTCCAAACAGCATACACTTCCATGGAATCATGGATTATTCTCCCATCAAATGTAAGTACAAATGGCTAATGACACTTTTTCATGGGCGTATGCGTATTGATGTCATCTCCAGATTATTCTTTGCTTCCATGATTTTTCTCACCATCCAACTTGCTTGTTTTGGCACTGTTATTTGTTTCATCTATTGCCCTTTTATATAGTATGCATGTATCCATATTATCCAAAACTTATCTTTCTTGTTTGCAAGATCCCAATATAACTTCATCATAGTTGTCTTGTTCGATAGTCTTATATTTATCAAGTTTCATCCTTCACTACTTTTTGGGGTGCAAAGTTTGTCCCAAGTAACCAATGCTTTTCTTGTTATTACATTGCTGCCCGACCATAGATAACTCCTATAAAATCCTTCCACTGTTTTTATCACCTTTGCTGGGAGGACAAACAGTTGTGCCCAGTATGATTGAACCCCAAATAGCACATTTTGTATCAATTGAGCTCTTCCTGCATATGACAGTTTTTTGGTTGTCCATGATGTGATTCTTGCCACTATTTTCTCAATGAGGGGTTACCATTATATAAGTGACAACTTCTTTGTAGACAGAGGGACCCCCAAATATTTAAAAGGTAATACACCTTTTGTGAACCCCAACTGCTGCAGTATCTGCTTTTGATCAGCTTGTGATATACCTCCAAAATAAATGGAGCTCTTCCCTAAGTTGGCTTGCAATCTTGATACCTTTGAGAACTGGTTGAAACCTTGTTGCACTTCTATTATTGAGGAGATATTACCTCTAGAAAATATCAACAGGTCGTCAGCAAAACAGAGATAAGTTATAGACAACTTTGCACACCTAGGGTGGTAATGAAATGCTTTCTTCTCAGTCATGGCCTTTAAGTTGCGACTCAAATATTCCATTGCAATTGTGAACATGATGATGGACATAGAGTCTCCTTGCCTGAGTCATTTTACAGCATTGAAAGGATCAGTTAGTTCGCCATTAACCACTATAGTGTAGTTTACAATTCTTACACACTCCATAATCCATGCTATGAACTTACTAAGGAATCCCAGACATTCATAATTTGCTCCAAATAGCTCCATTCAACCGAGTCATAAGCCTTTTATAGGTCTATTTTGATCATACATCTTGGTGACACATTTTTTCTTGTATATGCTTTGATTAATTCATGAGCCATGATGTTATCATCTCCAATTTTCTCCTTGGGATAAAACCATCCTGGGAATCACAAATAATAGTGTCAATTACCTTCTGTAGCCTTGCTGCTAGTATCTTGGAGATTAACTTATACAACACTGTGCAACATGTTATTGGCTTGTATTCCTTTATTATTGTTGGATTTTCATTCTTTGGGATCAATGTTATGATTGTGCAATTAATGGCTCTATACATTCTCCCTGTAGAGAAACAATCCCAACCTGCTTCAGTCACCTCTTCACCAATGATGTGCCATATTTGTTTTGAAGAAGACAATATTGTATCCATCAACTCCTGGGGATTTATCATCTCCTATGGATTGCAATTCTGCTACTACTTCCTTTTCTATTACCTATGCACATAGCATCAACCTTTGGGGTTGATTCAACACTGGGCCTTTTTTCATTATAATCATGTTAACTGCTTGGAGGCTTGTTGCAGCTGATCCCTTTAAGCTCTTATAGAACTGGATAACCTCCACTCTAATATCTACTTGTTCCTTAATCTTCCTCCAATCTAGAGTTGTCAGCTCTTTTATATGTTTCATGTGAGTTCTTTCCTTCATTACTACTGAAAAATATTTTGTGTTTGAGTCTCCCAATCGTATCTATTTAGCTCTAGATTTATGCTTCATAATACTTTCCTCTACCATTGACCATTTTTTCAGATTCTGCAGTGTGATCTTTTCTTGTTCAAGTACATCATAAGTATAAGCCTGTTGCAGCTTACTCTAAATTATATTGAGTTCATTTCTTGTTTCCTCAATCTTCTGATTCACAGGTGTAAATTCTCTGTTGTTCAACTATCTTAGTCTTGGTCTAAGTACTTTTAATTTTTTCCATATGCTTCTCATGTCCCAGGGATCACTTATTTGTTGCCAAGTCTCTGCTACTAGCTTTTCAAACTCTTGATGTTCTGCCCAGATATTGAAAAATCTAAATGGACACTTTATATTCTATCGATCAAGTTCCAGAGGAAGTAACATAGGAGCATGATCAGATATCTCTGGCATGTCGTACTCCATTGTTATATTGCACCATTTTATCATCAATTCATAGTTACCAGAAGCTCTGTCTATTCTACTGAAAATTCTATTCTCTGCTTGTTGTTTGTTAGTCCATGTGTAGTAGCCTCCTCTCCATGCTAGTTCACACAGTTTGGCTGATTGAATACATTCAACAAAATCTTGTATATCGGACTGATGAACTGGATTCCCATACAGTCTATCCTGTGGATAAAGCACTGTATTAAAATTACCTATGACTAGCCAAGGTAATGTGATGCCTTGAGCTAGTATTTTTAGAGATGCCCATAACTCCTTTCTCTGCTCATTAGTGCTAAATCCATAGATGACAGTTATATCACACTTCATTTCTGCAGTGCTTCCTCTTATTTCACAGTGTAGCATTTGTGACTATCCCATAGCACTCATATTCGACCATTACTAGTGTTGAATAGTTATGCATGAATCCCCATCCTTAGGCTATATTATTACTTATAGCCCTAACCTTTTGTTCCTTGACACCCTGGTTTCTATTAGTCCATCTAATCCTATTTTTTTTATTTTCAATATATTTCTCACTTTCTTCTGCTTATATCTACTGTTCACCCCTCCCTCGTATGTTCCAAACAAGCCAAGTCATAATGTTCGTTTTGTTCTACCTCCAATATATGGAGGTTCTGACTGAGGAAATTTCTCACATCTGTTCAATGCTTCAAACCCATTCCTCACTGGTACTGATCCTAGCACTGGGAAGTTGATGAGGTTTAGTTCTAAGCTTGCACTTCCTTCTGTTCATAATTGTTACCACATGACTTGTGTACTTTTGTCATGTTTGTACATTGCTCATCCTCACCCCTGAATTTTGCCCTGCCTCTGTGATACTTGGTACTTTTCTTGTTTCTTCCTGGTTTTGGTTACCTTCGCTATGCTTTGTCAGCTGAGCTTCTACCTCCTATTGTCGTGCTTTGCCTTTGTCTTTGGCAACCCACTGTTGCACTAGTTTCTTTGGTCCCTTCTTGTCTTTCATTTGATCATTTTGTTGTTTCTCTTGTCTTCTTCCCTCTTGTGGACATTTATGCCCTATGACTTGGCACTTTTCACAAAACATTTTCTTCCAATCATATATGATTGATTGCCTAAATACTCTGCCATTAGGATCCTCCATATTTATCTCATCCAGTAGTGGTTTAATTACATCTACTTCAATAAGCACCCTCGTATATGACACTCTAATTTACTTAGCAATATATTCATCTGCATACATGGGAGTTCTAATGGAACTGGCTATCCTGTTAAGTGAATTGCTCCCCCAATAATTCAGTTTAGGGAACTTAATCCACAATGGAATCTCTATTGAAAACTCCTTCTCAAATTCAAAATCAGTTGTCCATTGCTTAAGGATAATAGGTCTATTACTAATAGTATATGGGCCTGAGTAAAAAATCTCCTGCATGTCGTCTCTCATTTTGAATTTGATTATGTAGTAGCCCTCCTCATGCATATATAGATCTATTTTAAGATAGAATTCCAGTTAAGTTATATATACCTCTTCATAGCATTATATCCCCGGCATGTCTCCAATTACATATGCAATTAAAGCCCCTTTTCATTTTTCAGTTTCTCTATCTGCTTCATCTTTGTCCAATTTGACAACCATTTGACCATTCACAACCTGTGGTGGGATACAGGTTAGAGCCATACCATTTTCAGCATCCCTATTTTTAGCAAATAGGTTAACCCATGCATGAGTTCCTTCTTTCTCTACCTGCTTGTTCTCATCCCCTACTTTTGGTATTGTTACATTGGTCTGCTTCATTGGTGGAGGTGCATGCTCCTTTGTTCCTCTATTTCCAGATCTGCTCATTCCTCTGGTGTTGCTGGGCTCAATTGATGATTCTCCTAGGTTTCCCTATTTAGATCCCCCTTGTTCACTTGCATGGGGGATATTGGTAGTTCCTTATCTGTATTCCTAGGTTCTGTACTGCGTGTTCCTACTGAGCTACCGAAGGTGATGATTGGTACTTTCTTTGGGTAGCGTCGCCCTCTTCCTCGTCCTCTTCCGCGTCCTCTTGCCCCTGCCATGGACACACTGATGCAGGTTAACTACCTTACGCCGAGAGCATAGAGAGAAGAGATGGTACTTTCAATACTTGTCCAAAAACACTTTTGAATACACTTAAAAGCACTTTTCAAAAGCTTGATCAACTACTAATTGTTGCTCAAAAGTATTTTTTAAATTAATTAGCCAAACACAAACTGTTTCTCACTAAAAATACTTTTTTGAAAAACAGTTCTCAAAATAAACTGATTTTAGAAGCACGGCCAAATGGGCTATTAGTCAGTATTTCTTGAGAAATTTATTTTGTGTCTCACATGCATAATCATACTTATGTGAAGCTTTTTATTACTTGACAAGTGGACCGATCGGCTCTATTCTCTTACTTTAAGAGATAAAATTAATAAATAAATAAATAAATAAATAAATAAAGACAACTTAAAAGTTCATATTTTTTCTATTTAAGATGCTTATATTAAGAACCAAAATAAGTAATAACCAAAAAAAAAAAAAATAGTACAATCCCACAAGTGGGATCCGGAGATGATAATGTGTACACAAACCTTATCCCTACCTTATGAAGACAGAGAGGTTGTTTATGGTAGACCATTCGCTTAAGAAACAGTAAAATAAAGCCAAAAAAAGTAATAAAATAATAATAAAAATAATAATGAAATATCTGCAATTGAGAAGTTAAATTACAGCACGTCCCTGCAGATGTGTAAATATCAATATTCGCGATGAATTTGTAGTAAAACACAGAGTAGTTGACCCTAATTTGATAACTGTCATAGAGAGAGAAAACGAGAGAAAAATCTTATCATTAGAATACATGTCTAATACAAAGAATACTCTTTAAATACAAGTAGGCCAGGTATATTTTAAATTACATTGAGCCTAAATACAACTTGCTGAGAGATGGTTTGGCCCAATTGACTTCTTCACCTTCAATAATACGATGTCGTGATTCAGTTTGAGTTTTTGATGGATACCTAAATTTGGAAGCATTTATTTTATTTTGACACTTAAATTTGACATATTTCCTATTAGACAATGGAACTTATTACAACCTATGCCAATTAAACACAAAAGTACTAACTAGGAAAACATATATATTATGTGGATTATACGCACATCATGTGACAAAATAGTCCAATAAAAAACACTCGCGTGTCTTTGACACAAAAGATTTAAAGAAAAGTCTTTTTGAGAAAAGAAAGGAAAAGAAAAGGCAGAAAAATACCCCTTCCTTCCCAACCTGCCATGGTCCCCCCACCCACCCTCTGTTCCCATTGCCCACGTCACTCATGTCCCCTTTTCTTTATCTTCTTCGCACGACCTTCCCACCCTCGCTCTTTTTCGGTTATTCCCAAATCCCAGGTTCCCTTCCACCTTTTGTTCTTCCAAGATTTCTGATAATTTCTGGAGAGCAATCTTCAGCAAAAGAGAGAAGAGGAAGAAGAGAGATCAATGAGACTATGGAGAGAACATTTCTCTGACACTAGAAAATGAAAAACTAAAAATACAAAGACTAACTACCTTCAGTTATATATTGTACACTAACCGACCTTTTAACTTAGCTATGTCCAGTTGTCACTAACTGCCTAACTGTCATTAACTAAGCTAACTAACTATTGTTAAGCTCCTATTTTTTCAACACCCTCCCTCAAGCTGATGGTTGAAATATGTCTTTCGACCCCAGCTTGGACAAAAGATAGTCATGCTGCAGCTTGCCAAAGCTCTTTGTCAGTAAGTCTGCCAGTTGCTCTTTGGTCTAGATATAAAAGTTTTTATCATCCCTTGAACAATCTTCTCCCTAACAAAGTGACAATCAATGTCAATATGCTTAGTTCTCTCATGAAAAATGGGATTGGCTGCAATCTTAATGGCAGCTTTACTATCACAATATAGAAAGATAGGCAGATTGACATCAACTCCCACTTCCTTGTACAATCCTGTTAACCAGGTCATTTTAGCAATTGTGGAACCCATGCATCAGAATTCTTCCTCTGCTGAGCTTCTGGCTACTCTGTCTTGTTTCTTCGACTTCCAGGATATGGTAGCCTCCCCAAACTTCATTAGATACCCTGCAACAGACCTCATATTTTGTAGACAACCTCTCTAATCTGAATCACAATAGGCTACAAGTGCGCCAGAGCTGTCTGAAGGAATTAATAGGCCTAGATCAAGAGTTGCCTTAATGTATCTTACCACTCTGAGAGCAGGCTCTAGGTGTGACTGTTTGGCTTGTGCAAACACTGGCTGAGCACTTGCACAACATATGCAATATCAATTCCAGTTATAGTGAGATATAACAATCTTCCAAAGAGCCTATGATATTGACCTAAATCTGCCAATAGATTGTCATCTTTTGTTACTTCAGATACTGAGTCTCCTTTGATGAAAGAATCATATTCTTCAGATGTGAGTTTCACATTAGATTCCAATGGAGTACCAGCTAGTTTGGATCCTCCTAATCCCATTTTATATATAAGTTCCAATGCATATTTTCTTTGACTCTTTACTATGCCTGTCCTGGATCTAGCAAATTCTATCCCAAGAAAGAATTTTAGTTTACCCAAATCCTTCATTTTGAACTTGAGCTTGAGATCATTCCTGGTTTTGACTATCAAATTAGAACAGCTCCCTATCACTAGTAGATCATCTACATAGACCAAGACAACTACCAGTGCAGCCTGCTCCGTTTTGGTGAAAAGAGAGTAATCATAGTGACTTTGAGTAAAGCCAAGATCAAGTAAAGCATCAGTCAGTTTTTGGTTCCATTTCCTAGGGGCTTGCTTTAATCCATACAGCAATTTATGAAGTTTACAGACTATAGGAATTCTTCCCTGGCTTGCAAACCCCTGAGGAATGGCCATATAAACTTCTTCTAGAAGATCACCTTGCAAAAAAGCATTGTGGACATCCATTTAGTAGATAGGTCAATGCTTGGTTGCTACAATAGCAATAACAGATCTCACTGTGACCATTTTGGCCACATGAGAGAAAGTTTCTGTGTAATCTAACCCATTATGTTGGCTATAGCCCTTAGCCACTAGCCTAGCTTTATACCTCTCTACAACTCCTGATGCAGTATATTTCACCTTTTACACCCATTTGCAACCTATAGGCATCTTGCTAGTAGTAAGGTCAACAATACTACAGGTGTTGTTGTCCTTTAAGGCTGCAATCTCTGATTGCAAAGCCTCTATCTATTGTTATGCTTCACAGCTTTAGAATAAGACCTAGGCTCTACAATAGCTGAATAAGCAGTAATAGCAATTCCAAAAGACTGAGATATGTTGGCATGGGATAACAGCAGTTAGCATTCCCTTGCTGCTGAGTGACATAGTCTTTTAGCCATGTAGGTGGTCTACTAGTTCTGGTGGATTTCCTGCTTGCCTCTGGTGCATTTGAAGACATAGGAATGTCATATGCTGTAGAGTTGGAAGCATCAACTATCTCAGTGGGTGCAACAGATGCTGGTGTGTTCAGCATGACATGAGGTTGCACAATTGCTTCTGGCATGACAGTGTATGAGGCTAACTCAGCAGACTCAACAATCTCGAAGGAACAGTGGAGGAGATAGTGGTTAAGTCTAGGAATGGAAATAAGGAGGAGATAGTAGCAGGAAGATGTTTAAATGGAAATACATCTTATTTGAACACTACTTCTCTGCTAACTTGAAAGCTCCTTTAGTGGATAACATACATTTTATATCATTTTTGTGTCATGGAGTAACCAAGGAATATGGCAGGAACAACTCTTGGTGAGAATTTGTTCCCTCTTTTGAGGTCTGTGACATATCCTAAGCAACCAAATACCCTCAGATGACTTAATGAAGGCAAGTGACCATGTAACACCTCATAGGGACACCTGCCTTGAAGAGTAGGTGTAAGTACTCAGTTGATCATATAAATAGAAGTTAGAGCATAGTCTCCCCAAAACTTTAGAGGAACTGATGCCTGGAACCTTAATGCTCTTGTAGTGTCTAGAATGTATCTGTGTCTCCTCTCCGCTACTCCATTTTGCTGAGGAGTGTAAACACAAGAACTCTAATGAATGATTCCAAAGGATTGAAGGAGTATTGTCATTTGTGAATTAAAAAACTCACAGCCATTGTCAGTTCTGAGCACTTTTACAGAACATGAATAGACATTCTGAATCATGAGTAAGAAATTTCTTAACACTATGATTACTTCACCTTTAGAAGGTAGCAAGAAAATCCAAGTGTACATAGAGTGATCATCTACTAAAGTTAGAAAGTACCTTTTTCCATCGTATGTAGGAACTCTGTAAGGGCCCCAAACATCTCCAAGAATAGTACGAAAGCAAGTACTAGAAACAGTATTACTCAAAGGAAATGGCAGTCTTGATTGTTTAGCTAATGGACAAACAGTACAATGGGCTTCAAACTTATCAAGTTCTATAGACTAAAATTCTTTCATCCTTTTTCAGAGTACTAAGTGGCACATGGCCTAGTCGTTTATGCCAGAGATATACATTTATTCTACTGCCAATTATTGTATTTACAGCAATAGACTTTGAGAAATCTTTTGAAGCATTACACTGTGGAATAATTGTCACAGCAGAATCCACATGAAGCTTGCTATTATGGTTGAACACATATAGACCATTGTCCTCTCTACAAATCTCCTTCACTTTGTCACTAAAGAGATCCTAAAAAATGAAGAAGTCAGGAAAGAATAAGGATGCACACTTTAGTTCTTTTGTCAGCTTTGATGCAGACAAGAGATTGTATTGGAGTCCAGGTATATGCATCACATTAGTTATTTTTTTACCAGGAAAAAGATAAGTACAACCTATGTGATTGATAATAATTGTCTCTCTAGTGGGTAGATGAACTTTGCACTCTTTAGATTTATCACATAAGCTACTTTCAGTCAAAATTTATTTATTGTTAACCATGTGATTTGATACTCCAGAATCTACTATCCACTTAATTAGATCCTCACTAGTGGTAGTAGCTGCATTTGCTATAACTGCAGGCACAAATGAGTTACCATTCTCATTCCATTTGCCAAGCATCTACAAAATTTGAGTGTACTGCTCCTGAGTGAATTATGGAATTCCTGCTAGTCCAGCTTAAATATTCTGATTCTGAACTTGACAAGGTGTTGCATTTCTATCCAAGTTAGCACTTACACCAAAAACATCACCAATAGGAGCAGAGTTGGCATCATTGTTAGATTTGTTGTCTCTAATATAGTTGACATAGGGAGTCTTCTTCTTAGCTTTGAAGTCTGCTGGATATCCTACCAGCTTATAGCATGTATCTATGATGTGCCCTTTGAAATGACAATAGTCACAGTAGAGGTTGTTCTTTTTGGGTCTATAGACAGGTCATGAGTTAGAAGATCCTTCTTTGTTATTGTACATGGTAGTGTTGCCAGGACTGGGTGAATTAGTAGCCTTGTACCCTCCATTGTTACTAAACAAGGCTATTCTCTCATTTATCGCAAGCATATGTGTAGGAGGAGTCAATGATCTCCTACTTTCCTCAGATATTATTATAGAATATGCCTTATTAATCGAAGGAGTTGGTGACACCATCATAATCTTATTGCTAGACTGAGCATATTGTCACAACCTGCATTTTGGGGTTGTGATTTCGTTCGGAACCGGTGAGAAAAGTTCCTTTTGATTCTCTGACGTAGACATGTCTACTCAGGAACCTTGGGTTTTTAATTTTAAGCATATATAAGGGGGGTAGAGGTATTGAAGCTCAACCTGCCTCCTTCATGCGTGTTTCCACCAAGCCGTGCAAAATGAGCGACCTTAAGGGAGAACCTCAAGGACCTGCCTGTACGACTCAAATGAGTGTCTTAAGTATCCATACGAGTTAGGGAACTCGATGTGTGGGATGCGTTGGGCACCAAACGGGCGCTGGAGGCTCGATGTGTGGGACGCGTATGCCCCGCGGGCTGCCGAAATGATAAATTGAGACCTCCGTGTCGATTTGATACTTGAAGCACCTATCTTAGGGGCCGCATGTGTCGACTTGTGAGCATCGTATGGGTTCAGCTAGGTGAGCAAGGGTTTGTTGACCTAGACGTGTAGTTGTGGGGCGACACTTGGAAGTATGTCGCGAGGGATATGTATGGGCATGGCATGAAAGACACACATGACGAAGGCAAAGGACTAAAGGTTGTCTTACTCGGGCGAGACAAGTCGGGTGCGGATGCACGAGGCAAGTGTCAAGCTTGAGGATTGGACTGTGCACGCACGAGAAATGGTCAATACTAGACGAGGGACACACATGTCCTAAGCCAACCACGGGTATGTGCATGGATAAGATCCAGCAGATGCAATGCGCCACAATTAGTCGAGGCCAAGAGCCTTGACATCAGACGTGCGGCACAGTTAGAGCGAGCCTCATGGGCAAGCTCCACTACAGGCACAAGATCGTGCTAGAAAACCTAGGGTATGAGAAAGGCTGGTCGGTAGGCAGGGCTGACTGCGGGCGCCGTACGGGCCATTCGGTGCCGCTGACGTACGTGAGTAAGTAGGCCCGTAATACATGGTATCAGAGCCAGGTTAATCCATATTATGTCATGACACGATGTCAAGGCAAGAGTTGAGATGGAGAGTGCATTTTGGATGTCAGTGCAGAGATCATATCGAAGCGGATATTGATGTTCATATGCCACCAGAGTTCGAGAACCCGATAATACTGGTCGAAGAAGGAAATGGGGTGACTCCAGTTTCTTTCGAAAGTCTGGGCTTCAGTTGAAGGTGATGATATGCCGATAAGTTGGGTGGTCAAGAAAATACCATGTTTTTCAGGTCGAGCAACCATATTGTAAAGAATATGAGTCGTGGACTATAAACGTTAGGCATGATCGCAGCGGAGATCTTGGCGAAGATGTGGGCAATGCATAAGTTGAGTGTCTTTCCTGCTGGATAGACTTGTGAACTGCTTGAGGGCATTGATAAGGTGAGGAGACAAATTCGAAGGAAATAACGAAGCTTCAGAATTGGGCAGATTTCCAAGTTGGAATGTGTCATTCTGGAAAGGGGTATGCCGAATGATCGGGGACCATTGAAATGGGACCAAGTATGTTGCACACCGAACCGGGAAGCCGTGCTAGCAGAACCAAGAGAGTTCTTGTCTAAAGGGCGATTATAAACGTACTATCGGGAATATTGGGTACTTGCTGAGGAAGTGACAGTTGGAAAACAAAGAGCTTTGTTCGTGAATGTGGCGATGCTACCACTTTGAGAATGTAGTACTCACCTAGGGTACGTCCCAAGAGCTAGCTGAGTGTCAAAGGATACGAAGCACTTAAGCTGCCGAAGGTTCCATGTTGCAGCATGAATTTCCTAAGGCCGGGCTAATATGCCAAGTGGGACGAATGCACTAAGAAGTATCCTCCACATTGAGTGTGGGAGGATCCGCCTATGCAGAGGCATTGAAGGCGAAATCGTGAGTCTTGAAGAAAGAAAGTCTTCAAAGGTAATGAAGGCAAGGAAAAGGCTACAGAGCGATTGACTTACAGAAGCTATGCCAGAGGCCATGAAAAGGCTACGTGAGCGATAGTGCTACGAGAGGTGCACCAAAGAGCACACTGATGTACTTACCATTGAGGGAAGGTCTTCGGACAAACATGAAGGCTGTAAGGGTCATGATGTGGTTGACCAGTGTGGGTCGCCACAAAGTTATACACTATAGGGTGCAAGTGCGGAGGCAATTTCCAAGTGAACACGGAAAGGAGGTAAAGTGCAGAGGCACGCTTGGAAGATACTTGGGGGAGAAGTGCAAGGAGCACGACTCCATGTTCAGAAGGACTTGGAGAAAGTTCGACCCACAGGATTAAGGGAGCCGCGGTATACATCCCTGAGGTAGCAGACTCTGGGTTGTCGTAGGCCTTGATGTGTCATCGGGGACGATGACAGAATGAGTGTGGGAGGATGGCAAAACCCGCATTTTGGGGTTGTGATTTCGTTCGGAATCGGTGAGAAAAGGTCCTTCTGATTCTATGACATAGACATGTCTACTCAGGAACCTTGAGCTTTTTAATTTTAAGCATATATAAGGGGGTAGAGGTATTGAAGCTCAACTTGCCTCCACCGTGCGTGCTGCCACCAAGCCGTACAGAATGAGCGACCTTGAGGGGGAACCTCAAGGACCTGCCTGGATGACTCAAAGGAGTGTCTTAGGTATCCATATAATTTAAAGAACTCTATGGACAACGCGACGCCTTCGGGCTAGCGTTGGGCACCAAACGGGCGTTGAAGGCTCGATGTGTGGGATGAGTATGCCCCGCGGGCTGCCGAAATGATGGATCGAGACCTCTGTGTCGATTGGATACTTGAAGCACCTATCTTAGGGGCCTCATATGTCGACTTGTGAGCATAGTGTGGGTTCAGCTAGGCGAGCAAGGGTTTGTTGGCCAAGACGTGCAGTTGTGGGGCGACACTGCACTATTCGGGATGACAGTATATCGCGAGGGCTATGTATGGGCATGGCACAAAATAAGCACATGCCGAAGGCCAAGGACTAAAGGTTGCCTTACTCGGGCGAGGCACAAGCCGGGTGCAGATGCACGAGGAGAGTGTCAAGCTTGAGGATTGGACTGTACACGCGAGACCGATGCTCAGTTCTAGGCCAGGGACATACATGTCCTAAGCCAACCCCGGATGTTCACATGGATGAGATCCAACAGATGCGATGCGACACAATTAGTCGAGGCCAAGAGCCTTGATATCAGACGGGCGGCACAGTTGGAGCGAGCCTCATGGGCAAGCTCCACCACAGGCACATGATCGTGCTAGAAAACCTGGGATAGGAGGAAGGCTGACCTATAGGCAGGGGTGATTGCGGGCGCCACACAGTCCATTCAGTGCCGCTGACGTACGTGAGTAAGTTGGCCTGTGACAATATGATTCATTCAACCCCATTAGAAAATCCAGAAGTCTTTAAGACTCAAAGTGCTCAACATACTATTTGGACTCTTCAAAACCACAACCAGGACAGGGCACTAAGGCATCAAATTCTGCCCACAGTTCCTTCAGTGTTTAGAAAGACTAAAATTGATGAGATACCCTGAGTTAAAATGGCTATTTGTCTATGAAGGTACAAAATTCTAGATTTGTTTACTTTATCAAACGTTTCCCTAAGGTCTGTCCAAACCTTCTGAGCACTCGTAGCATACACCATACCACTCGTAATTCATTGTTAACATAATTCATTATCCATGAAAGTACTATAGCATTGCGCTTCTCCCACAGCTCATGAAAAGATGGATCAAATTTGTCCTTAGAATACCTACCATCAACAAATCCTAATTTGCTCTTTCCAAGTAAACTAACTCGCATAGAACTGTTCCATATGGCATAATTCTCAGGTCCTGTGAGTTTAATTGAGATTAGTGAGCTACCTTGAGTATCGCAAGGCTGGAGAAAGAGTGGATGATGATGTTCTACAACTAGAATTGCGCCAATGCTACCTCTAGACGGAGAGGGTGCAGGAATATCAGTAGTACCATCTGAACTCTCAATCGCCATTGATGATGAAGTTGAAAACTCAAAGAAATTTCTGAATTATGAAACCCTAACTGCTCAAAGACGAATCGCACCAACAATGGTGACTTGAAAGCAATTGGGTAAAATGAAGAACAATTGAAAATAACACCAGAGAGGAGTGAACGGAGCTCGGAACTATCCACAAGCTCTGATACCATGATGATTTCTAGAGAGCAATCTTCAGCAAAAGAGAGAAGAGGAAGAAGAGAGATCAACGAAACTATGGAGAGAACATTTCTCCGATATTAGAAAATGAAAAAATAAAAGTAGAAAGACTAACTACCTTCAGTTATATACTATACACTTACCGACCTTTTAACTTAGTTGTGTCCAGCTGTCACTAAATGCCTAACTATTATTGACTAAGCTAACTAACTATTGTTAAGATCCTATTATTTCAACAATTTCCTTCCAAAATCTAAAAAAGAAAAAGATTAAGGCGGCGGTGACAACTGGAAATTATAGCATTGGCAGGAGGATCGTGGCAACAATGGACTGATATGTCTCTTCCTGACTTAGCTACAGCACTCATACCTTATTTTTCCATATATCAGTTGTCTGAATGTTTCTAAAGCTTGGCTTTGATTTTGCAGAAAAAAATTCTTATAGACTCGTCTGAATATAGAGGATAAGTTTCTGTATTTGTCGGTTTCACTAATCATTTGCTTCCAAAACTCAAGATTAACTACAAATTGGTATCATACTTCTCTTTATTAGAATAGATTTTTTAGAGTGATAAAGTTTCACCTAGTGGGTTAATGGATCTCCTTACCAGGTTCACGGTGCTTCTTGTTTAAAAACAAGGTCCAAATAATGGTGGTGACAGAAAGATTTAAAAAAGAAGAATACCATGATGGTAATTGGCAACCAACAATGGCGAGAGGATGCCGGCAATATTAGGAAGAGAAAATCTGAAACTTTCAGGGAAGAAAAAAGAGAAAATAATTATTTTTGATTCATTCACGCGCTCAAGGAGAGTGAGAAACACTTTCTTTGCCATGTTACCATTTTTTGTTAAATTAGCACAGTTTAAAATGGGTTATAGTGTCTAATAGAAAATAGGCCAACTTTAAGTATCAAAATAAAAAAAAATAAAAAAGAGGGGCATAATACATAAACAGGCCCTCAAACGTGGCCTCAGTTGACCAGTACGCCCTCCAACTTTGGGTGTGCACAAGTAGGCACCTCGACTTGTCTCCACTTTGTAGTTGAACACTCTCACTTACAAAATGATCATCTAGACACCTCCAAAATTTATGTGCCACGTTAGCATTCGTGTTTAGGTATTCAACTTTATACAAGTTGAGGTGTCTACTTATGTACACCCAAAATTGGAGGGTATACTTGACAGGGGAGGTTAAGTTTTAGGGTATGTTTATTTATTATGCCAAACAAAAAGTATTGCTAAGTTTTGGTAAGTGTTTTTGTATTTTGGTTTACATTGTTAGCTTATAAGCAAAGGTTATGATGTCGTTATTGGAGAAAAAAGATAAAAAGATATTACGAATTTAGTACACATCTATCTTATAATTAGATAAATATAGATCTAACAAAGAAGAAAACCACGGCGGCAACTGGCAACCAACAATGGTGGCAATGGCGAGAGGATGGTGGCAATATTATGAAGAGAAAATCAGAAATTTTCAGGGAAGAAAAAAGAGAAAATTATTATTTTTGATTCATTCACGCGCTCAAGGAGAGTGAGAAACACTTTCTTTGCCATGTTACCATTTTGTGTTAAATTGGCACAGTTTAAAATAGGTTCTAGCGTCTAATAAGAAATAGGCTAACTTTAAGTGTCAAAATAAAAAAGGCCATAATACATAAACAGACCCTCAAACTTGGCCTCAGCTGGCAAGTACGCTGTTACGGCCAAACGCACACGCAAGTATACGCGGTCGTCAAGTAATAAAGTGACTAAAAGTCGGATGTCGAACCCACGAGGACTTGTGATTAACTATTAACTAAATTAGACTATCCTAATTATCTAAACAAGAATTAAACCTAAAAATATTTAAATCTAAACTAATTAAATAAAATAATATAAATAATGAACTTTGAACAGAGAAAGAGTAGATTTTTTATGATATCAATGTAATGAAAACGATCTAGGGTTATGGGCTATCTAACAATCCTATTGTATTCTTAAATTGAATTGACCGACTAATTTATCTAGCTTATTGGTTGACAGGGTTAATATTG
>AWOL01S0061323.1:27957-46969 GCA_000715115.1 Nicotiana otophora
CTGTTGATACCCAATTTTTCCCTCATAATTTTCATATATATATATATATACACCTTCAAAATAGCTCATATGCATCATCATTTGATTTACAAGCATACACAAGTATTTTTCATAATTTTTCATAATTTTAAAGACTTTAAATCAATTTATTTCTGTATTTTTATTATATAAATATCCAATAATTACCCTACAAATTATTTTTATGATTACTTAATCATCTAAACTAATCATTTATACCAATATGAGGTTTTAAATATTTTCAGTGCATTTATCATAATTACATTTATATTTTTTAGGGCCAAACTGCGCATTTTGCAATAATAGCCCACATGCATATATAATTACATTATTCATGCAGAAAATGACTTTTTATATTTTTATAATGTTAAGTAATTAATTTTAATCATTTTCATGCATAAATGATATTTTTGTTATTTATTAATTATTTTCTGATTTTTACATGTTATTCCGCTTCTATTCATCTTATTTTGTGCGATTTTTTACTTTATTTTCCACTGATTTCACACTTTTCCTAAAATTAGGGTTTGAAACTTTCTCCTTTTCTTACCGATTCTGGTAAATCTTTCCTTTCTGTATTCGATTACTTTCTTTCCTTATGTTTTCCCTGATTTTTACTTTAATATTTGTTTAAATATTCTGAATAATTTTTGTTTTGGAATTATTTGTATTTCCTTTAATATTTGCTTAAATATTCTGAATAATTTTTGTTTCAATATTATTTGTCTGTCCTTTAAAGTCTGCCTTAATAAGTTTGAACGATTTGTGTTTTGGTATGTTTGTGTATTTACCTTAAATATTCTGAATAATCTCGGGTGTTTTCCTGATTTGCTGAATCCCTTGATTTGTGCCCTAAATTACCTATAACTGATTCTGAAATATGTTTTTGCATATGACTGATTTGTTTCCATGTTTATGTGCTGATTTCTATCACTATATATACTCTTCCCCCATTCCCTTTTAAAAGGACCTTCAACTACTTTCTGAACTCACTATAGACTTACTAGACCTAAGGTTATTCTGATTCTGCATTCTATACTCTAACTTTGGCCGGCTGGAAGCCAAGGCCAGTCAACTCTGAAATCATGTTATATATTGTGGACTTCCATACTTTGTGTATTTTGTTCGCTTAACTGGTGAGTCACCTAACTTCTGCACTTTCATTCTTACATGTCCCTGATTTGTATATGTGATTACCACTGAATTTGTTATTCAATATGCTTTGGAAGGGTGTTTAAGTATAGCTTCATCAAATATGTATGTCTTAGTCCCTTTAACACTTAATTGCTCCTAATGTTACCTGTGCTGAAGTTATTTGAACTTATTTAAGGTCTATCCAGTTAATGTATCAATCCTTGAATGCCTATGAACATATTTATCCCCTTACCCTGAATCCCTGCAGTGAATGCCTCACATCTGTGACTCTTATTACTAGTTATAATCTGCCTCTTTGCTATTGTGTTAACATGATCATCCGATCCCACACCCCCACTGAATTTGCTATTGTGTTAACATGATCATCCGAAAATACTAGGCGACAAGCAAAATAAGTGTCTTTTAGCATGTGAATGCTATTGTGCTGAGTTTGAAACATGTTTATCAGTTTCATTAAACTAGTTCTTTTTTTAAGTTCAATTTAAGTGTCTTTTTGTTGACTCAATTTGGTTATGTCTGTTTAAATACTCATATCATGTCTTCTCAATTTTGGTCTTTCTTTCTCTGTCACTTAAGCTCTTTTAAATCATGTTCTTAGCCAATGCTACCCAAGTTCTATCCTTTGGCCTCCCTAGTGTGAGCACAACTCAGGGTTCATTAGAGACCCTTGTGAACTCTGACACACTAGGATTTGGTCCCTAATCCCTCCTCTAAACTATTCTTGTTAACCACCCTACTGTGAGCACTGTCCTGGGTTCTTGAAGCCCTTGGGAACTCTGATACACTAGGGCCTTGGTTCTATATGCTCAACTCTATCTTGTGCTTACTGGGTGAATCATTCAATTCCTGGTTGATGTATGTCTATGAGTGTGTAACTTGGAGACTGTTGTGATTTGTGAGAATAAAGGCCAGGCCTGTCAAGGTGTATTTTGGGCATGTTGTAGGCTCCCTATAGTTATTCTCCTATGTAATTTCGTGCTATTCATTCTGGGTCTGTAATAATTATTGTAATAACATTTGGGGTATTAGTGAAATTGAAAAAGGGACTTTATCTTATATTTGCAATAAACGGGGTAAAAATCCTGCCTATAGGTTCAATAATGTGTGTTTAGTTATCGTGTGTTAGAAATCATGCCTATAGGTATCCTATTATGTTCAGTCATTATATGTTAGCAATCCTGGCTATGGTTTCAATACTTGGTTCAATTGTTTTCTATTTCTACTTATTAGAAACTATACCTATAGGGAATTGCATGATTCAATATGCGTTTACATGCTACGCTATTCATAAATTGTAGAGATCATGTCTATATGATCTAAAATCGGATTAAATTGTAGAAAGCATGCCTATAGGTCTGAATCAGTTTAATTATCATGTTGCTCGTTTATTTAGGAGTTCTAGATACTGTGTCATTAATATCACTAGAAAATATGCCTATAGGACTAAATAAGTAATTCTGAATATCCTTACGTGATCACCATTATTTATTATTGAGTAGAACACCTAGACATCATGCCTATAGGTTTAATCCCTTTATGCTTAAAATCATTAGGTAAATTATGTAGGTTTCTAAAAATCGTATTTAGGAAATGGCTTTTGCGTGTAGCTGTCTGCTCATTAATTTGGTATCACATAGAGATCCTGCCTATAGGATTCTGCAACCTTAACTTATTAAAATCTGTCAATGTTAATCAGTTTGGCGTGCATTTATTGTCTAAATGCGGAGGCTAACTTGAGCCCTTATTTGCTTATATGTGAAAGACCTAAATATTTTGCTTGTCTCCTAGTATTTTCCCTTTTGAGCAACCTAAGTTAAAGTCTAGAACCACCCTGAAATAGAGGTCCAAATGCCTCCTGGACCATAGGCATGGGACGGGTAGTGCACGCATAGAGTACGACTTAGAATTGACTAGTGCGCTTTAGGTAAACAACTTAAAGATAGTAATCGGGTAGCAGGAGATGATAGTCTGTGCCCGCTGAATAATATGAGTAACACTCCATCTTGAAGGAGTTACGAAGTATTATTTATGTTTCACGGGGTGATCCTTTAGGCTAAAAAACTTAGGACCACCCCCCCACCTTTGTTTAAAGTCAATCATTTTTATTTGGCCAAATTGCTTCCCTTCTTTTAGACTAATTCATATAATTCGAGTTCGGCCGGGACCCACCGTTGTGGACCTCGAGGAGTGCCTAACACCTTCTCTTCAAGGTAATTTGAGCCCTTACCCGATCTTTGGTTACGCGAACTGGTTAATCCAGAGTTATTTGCAAAATAGGTGTCCTAACGCACCTTAATCCGTTAGGTGGCGACTCTCTCTTTTAGTACCCTTCCTTTAAAAGAGTTGTCACGACGCCGAAGCCCGATTTCGCGAGAACAAGGGGCGCGACAGGCGCCCTGTGCAATTTTTACATTTCCACTAAATTTGAAACCACATCTACGGAATTTGAGAACCAATATTGAATGGGGTCCATCCTTGATTACTTTTTTTTACTTGATTGGAGGGGGTGGAGTTTGAAAATTAAGGTAGTAGGTAATCGCTTATTTTCCTTCTTCATACCGGTAGCAGTAGTGTACTTTCTTAGTTCTTAGTTTTCTATTATTATATGTTAGTTTTTTGCTTCAATTGTCTTTTTTTTTCCTTGTTATTGTTACTGTTTTATTTATCCTTTTTATGATTGTTGGGATTATGCTTTTTTTGAGCCGAAAATCTATCCTACCCTTCTCAGACTCCACTTGTGAAATTTCGCTGGTTATGTTGTTGTAACTTGTAATTACGTGCGTATAAGTAAACATAGCCACGTTGAAAACTGATTCAATGTATAAAAAAGGCATGGCTAGTGTTAGGAGTATACATGGACCGGGTTGATTCGATTTTTATTAAAATCAAATTATATATATCGGTTTGGATTGGTTTGGCCGGTGTTTTCGGGGATTCGAATTTTTTTGTTACATGAATATTATTTCAATCTTACTTCGTTAAAGTTATAGATAAAGTTTTGATAAGTGAAAATATATTTAGTAAAAATTGAAAAAACTGACAAACATATGTTATATTAAAATATTCTTATGGGAGAATTGTTTTAGTAACACATGATAGTTATTTTCTTAGTCGTCTAAGAATAATTTTTCGTTGATATACGCTTTCAAGGTTAATCAAATTTAATAGTTAAGCATAAAATCAATATAAAATCTAAATAATGATATGTTCTATCTAATTTTAAAATTATTGAACTACCGTTTCAAATTCGAAAAGGTATAAGAATTTTATATATTTTCACATATGAATATGAAAGAATAAAGAGATTGATACATTTCAATAACACTTGATAAGAAAGTGATGATACAACCCATTGTTTAGCGTAAATAAGTATGGATATACTTCATAATTCTATTAAATATCATCACATGAGAGAATTCCAAATATTTTTAGATATTTTCTAAAGAAAATTCTATATAAAATCTTAAAAGTATATATAAAAATTAATATATATATTTATATGTCGGGTTGATTCGGATTTGTTTACTTTATAACAAATCAAATCAAACCAAACCTAATAGAGTTTTTCATCAATTTGGTTTGACTTTTCAGTTTGGTGCGGTTTTTCGGTTCAGTTTGAACACCCCTAGCTAGTGCCATTTATAATTCATAGAGAAAAATTTAATCAAAATCTATATTTTATAAGTCATAGAAAAAAAGTATATCACAATTTATATTTGCACCAAAACAATATTAGTGTGCTATAGGTAGTGACAAATTAAAGTGAAGTATGTACTAATTGAGCACAGTTTTGTAATATAAGTGTAACATGATAAATAAATATAATGTATTCATTGATTTAATGCAAAGTAAAAAACAATTATAAATCACGAACTCAACAATTGAACTACCGACTATCGCTTTTTTTTTATTTATATAGAACTAGAGTTGAGCATGATCTTTTAGCTTCAATGTTTTTGAACTTCTAAAGGAGGTTAACTGTAATATCTCATAGAACAATGGAGTTTTTGTGCAATTAAGTTATGTGATAAAGTTGCCATATGTTAATTTGCCAGAAAACCTACTTTGCAGTTTCAGCAAGAAATTCCAGCTCTTCTACTTTTACTAGAAACAGGACATTCTTTGATTGATTCATACTAAATAGACATGAGAATGTCGATGCGTCAAACCATTTTTTCTGAAATCTCAACTCTCAATCAGTAACTAAGCAAAACAGGAAAATGATATTCAATTTGAAATGGGATGCTGTTTCTTTTCTTTCCCCTTTTGCCAAAATATGTTTCCTTCTGAAGGTGTATATAACACCGACTGCACATACGTAGCACTTCAAGCAATTAACTCTGTCAACATAAGATATCTAAAAAGAATACTTTCTTAATTTCTTCACTGTAAGTGGACACGAAGGCCTATTTCCTCACATTTTTTTGTATAAGTTATTTGTTAGAGGTAAATTCAGAATTTTAAGATTATGAATTTTAACTTCTAAAACTGAATAGTATACTAGGTTTGAAGTAAATTATTTATGCATATTAAATAAAACTTCTTACAATATATAATTTGAATTAAAGTTATTGAATTCGAAACTCATAACTAATATTGTGGATCCCCCTACTATTCGTTAATCATTTATCATTGTTAGATTAATAGGATGTCGTCACAGTTACTATTAAGGTGTTATTGGGTTTGGGGGGGGGGGGGGGGGGGGGGTTGGATGAGAGATTGGACAACTGCATTATTTTCTCACTTTCTATCCTTTGCTTTTCATGTATCTAGATGAAATGCAACATGGCAACAAATTAATAAAAGAGTTCCAATATATAATAGCACGCACTTAACAAAAAAGAAGAGATAGATGGAAATTATAGCACATACTACCATTTTTGGCTGCCCCATTCAATATTGCATCACCAACACATTTGATAGAATATTTAATAGTTTGATTTAGTAATTTAAGTAGATTATAAAAGAACAAACAAATGGAAAATGTTATTATGTTTGACAAGTTGAGCTATGACCAGAGAAAAATCCGGGACTCAAGCTTTATGAGTTTAATATTTTAAAGTTTTAGCATTAAACTTACTATATTTTTAAAGTTATGGGTTCATAATTACTATATATTATAATTTTAATGAAATTTTATACATAAATTTATACTTGCACTGAAAATATTAGGTTCAGATGAACACAATACTCTTAGTTGCATGTGCCCCTAGTTATGACTCATTATTTAGCTCAAATTAATCCGCAAATTTTGTCCAAGACAAACATTTGACAAGTTATAACCCAACTCATTTAGCTCATCCATTTGACACCAGTAATATCCACGCTATCAAGATCACCTTAAAACTATATTCTGCTTCGTTCATATATGTATATTTGTATTTATATACGTACGTATTTAGCTTGCAAAATCTTACTACTATTACACATGACGAACTAACGGAGCTCTTATGTTAGATCTCATTAAATTTTAATGATGTAAAATAACCAATTACTCCCTATGTGCTGGAAAAGATTCTGAGCAATAAAATGGAGGAAATGAATCAAACGAAAAAGGAAAGAAAAGCGGACAAATCAATCAAACAAGATGGCAAAATCAATTAAAAGAGTTATTATAGGAAGGATCTAAATCAAAGGATATTACGGGCACGAAATCATCCGCTAAAGATTCTCCCACATAATAACGTCAATCGAAGGCATCAATCAAGGGATTTGGCAATGGGAATATTCTCTCATTTAAGGAAGAAATCACTTAAGCTCGCGAGTCAAGACAAGTCAGCAGAAGAATCAATCTCGGAAAGAATCAATCTACGAATCCGTCTGAATACAACTCCCTTGGGTTCGCAATCTTTTAAAAAGATGTACAAGACTTGAAGGCCTCGAGAAGTATAAATACCTACTGCACCAGTTTTGGAATGATATACTTTGATCAAACCAACTTCAATCTCTTTGTTCTACTTCAAACAAAACAATGTAGTCTGCTTTAGATTCCCTGTGTAAGAAAGAAGAGGAGAGAGAGAGAGAGAGAGAGAGAGAGAGAGAATAATACCGGTGAGGCATTGTATCAATTATAGAGAAAAGAACGAGTGACATAATCCGTTGGTGTATAACAACATCAACTCATTTGTACTAAGCCACTTCATACTTGAAAGAGATTGCGCTTGCAACCCAAGGGGATTGGACGTAGGATTCACTCTGAATCTGAACCAGTATAAAAACATACTGTGTCATTTACTTTCTGCAATTTATCTTTTATATTCTATTCATGAAAAGTCCAGTCGACTAGAACTCAAATTAGTCGACTACCTCGAAAAAAAAAAGAAAAATTATAATTGCAGAACCGGTCTCACACTTTTGCTTAACCACTTGTGAGAAATGATCATGGCCAATCAAATAACTGTTGGAGCACTCTTTCAAGAGGAAACGTCACAAGTTAGGCCACCAAATGGAAAACATTTTTCTCGCTAGAAAGTGCAAATGGAAATCTATGCAAAATCTTATGATGTGAAAGTATGGTGTGTTGCACTCGAATCTCATGATCTAAAAAAACTTTCATATGATGAACTTAGAGGAGATCTTATAGCATTCGAGAAAACCCATCTCAAGAAGACAAGTCAAGAAAAAAAGAAGAAAACAGTTGCCTTCAAATCTACAATTGAAAGACCTAAAAATTATATTGATGACGATCCAGAAGCCCTTGAAGAAGAAATTACTATGGTATCAAGAAACATAGATGGGTTAATGACAAGGTATAGAAATACAAGAAGGGGAAGAATGTCATCTAGGCGAACTAGGCAATATAATGAACAAGACAAGAATGATGGAAAGTGTTATGAGTGTGGAAGGTATGGGCATGTTCAAGCTGAATGCCCAGATCTTAAAAGAAGAGTCTCCAGAGAGTTTAGCAAAAATAAATCCTTCGAAAGTTAGAGTGATGAAGATAATTCGAAACATGAAGAAATAGCAAATCTATGCTTCATGACCATCCTGAAAAATGACATGAACAAATACACTGGCTACTAGACTGATGAAGATACATCAGACGATGAATGCAAGGAAAATACTGAAAACTGTTTCATGGCACGAGGTGAAACAAGCGAGGTAAGATCTTATAACTGTGATAGATGTAATAAATTGCAGGACATTCTTGACCTTACTCTAAAAGAGTCTCAAAAACAGTGGAATGAATTAAGGAGGCTCAATAGGGAAACGAAAGACTAGGAACTTAAGCTTGAAGTCTGTGAAATCGAAAGATATGTACTTCAAGATGAAGTTAAGGAATTGCAAATGCAACTAAATGGTATGCGCAAATCCACCAGTCACCGTTCAGTCAAGTCAAACCATGCGACTTATAAGTCAACTAAAAAGGACTAGCTAGAGCTGAGTCCACAAGTACTAACACAAGTGGTAGATCAAAAACTGGATCAACCCTTATGTGTCATTACTGTAGCAAAATTGGACACAAATATTTCTTTTGTCGATTTCGTAAATCTAATATTTCAGGATGGATTTGGAAACCCAAAAACAATCCTGATCCTGGTAGAACTGACCAACAAGGACCCAAGCAAGCTTGAGTACCTAAAAAAAGGTGACAATTCTATTTTGCAGGAACACCACAGAAAGAGCTGCAAAGGAAAATGGTATTTAGACAGTGCGTGTTCCATTCACATGACGGGTGACAAAAATCTGTTCAAAGAAGTCACAAAATAAATGGTGAAAATGTCAAATTTGGTGATGATTCAAAAAGAAAGATAGTTGGTACCGGTACAGTTCCATTCGAAAATAATTGTGATATTACATAGGCATATCTTATAGATGGACTCAACTACAATCTTTTGAGCATAAGTCAGCTATGTGATTCAAGATATGAAGTAAAATTCAAGAAAATAGGATGTGTCATTGAGGATGAAACAGGTAAAATTATTCTTCCAGGAAAAAGATATGAAAATGTTTATGTTCTTGATGGCATTGAAAATCTAGACAATCACATTTGTCTAGCATCCATTTCTGATGATCCATGGCTTTGGCATAAAAAATTTGGTCATGCAAGCATGCATCTTATTGAAAAGTTGTCCGAACATGATTTAGTTATTGATCTTCCCAAACTCAACTTTTCTAGAAATCATGTATGTGATGCATGTCAGATCGGTAAACAAACTAGAAAATTTTTAAAACAAAGGATATTGTGTCCACTACCAAGCCATTGTAATTACTTCATATGGACCTGTTTGGACCTACTAGAACTGCCAGCATTTGAGATAAACATTATGCTTTTATTATTGTTGATGACTACTCACGTTTTACATGAGTTATTTTCTTATCTCATAAAGATGAAGCTCTGAATAATTTTGAGATTTTCTGTAAAAGAATTGAAAGAGAAAAAATGGGATCTGATCACAACCATCCAAAGCGATCATAGAGGAGAGTTTGAAAGCAGATCCTTTGAAGAATTCTGTAATAATCAAGGGTATACACATAACTTCTCATCCCCAAGATCACCTCAAAATGGAGTAGTTGAACACAAGAAAGGAACTATATAAGATATGGCAAGAACAATAATATTAGAACATTCACTACCAAATCACTTCTGGGCAGAAGCAGTTAGTACAACATGTCATATTCTCAACAGGTGCCTCATAAAACCTATTTTGAAGAAGACTCCATATGAATTATGGAAAGGTAAGAAGCCAAATATTAGCTACTTTTACCCGTTCAGAAGTAAGTGTTTCATTCACAACAATGGCAAGGATAACCTTGGAAAATTTGACCCAGGGAGTGATGAAGGTATTTTTTTTGGTTACTCTATACAGTAGATCATTTAGAGTTTAAAACAAACGTACATTATCTGTAGTAGAATCAGTGCATGTTATATTCGATGAAAATAACTCTATGGCCGAAAAAGAAATCATTGCAGGTGATGAAGACACCAACCAAGAAGTATCACAGACAAATAAATTACAAAAGTCGAGTGATATCCCAACTATAGTCACGCAGTCGACTAATGAACCTATGATCAATCCTGTTGAACCACAAAAGGAGTTGACTACTTCTGCAGTTAGAACCCGACCAAATGAATAGAGAAGTAAACCTGAATACCCTCAAAAATTCATCATAGAGGATCCAAGTAAAGGGATGAAAACTAGAAGGTCTCTCAAAAAGAAAGCAAATATTGCTCTCATCTCTCAAGTAGAACCAAAGAAGGTTTATGAAGCCCTAAAGGACTCCAGCTGGATACAAGCGATGCACGATGAACTTGATCAATTCGACAAAAACCAAGTTTGGGAATTAGTTCCTAAGCATGCAAATGCTACTGTAGTCGGAACAAACTGGGTATTTCGAAACAAGCTAAATAAAGAAGGAAAGGTAGTAAGAAACAAAGCCAGACTAATAGCTCAAGGCTACTCACAGTAGGAAGGAGTCGACTATCATGAAACCTTTGCACCGGTAGCACGATTAAAATCAATTCATATATTGCTTGCCTATGCATCTTTCAAAGGTTTTAAACTATTTCAAATGGATATCAAAAGTGCTTCTCTAAATGGTTTTATTGATGAGGAGGTATATGTAAAACAACCTCCTGATTTTGAAAACTCACAATTTTCTTATCATGTGTACAAGCTAGCTAAAGCTCTTTATAGACTCAAACAAGCTCCTCGAGCTAGGTATGAAAGATTGAGCTCCTTTTTAACTAATCATGGGTTCACCAGAGGTAAGATGGATACTACTTTATTTATCAAGAGATCTACTTAAGGTAATCTCATTATTCAAATCTATGTAGATGATATCATATCTGGTAGGACTAATCTTCTTTTGTGCAAGGATTTTTCAAATCTCATGCAAAGTGGGTTCGAAATGAGTATGATGGGAGAGCTGACAATTTTCCTTGTACTACAAATCCATCAATCAGAAAGTGGAATATTCATCTGCCAAGCCAAGTATACAAAGGAATTGATTCAAAAATTTGGAATGAGCAATGCCAAATCAAATAGAACTCCTATGAGTCCTTCTGCAAGTTTAGACATGGATGAACAGGAAAAATTAGTAGACGAAACCAAGTATCGTAGAATGATTGGGTCTCTACTATATCTTACGGCTAGTCGACCAGATATCATGTTAGTGTTTGTAAATGTGCCAGATTTCAGTCAGCTTCTAAAGAGTCTCACTTAATAGTAGTAAAGCAAATTATTCGCTATCTCATTGGAACCATCTCCTACGGACTTTGGTATCCTCACACTAATAATTTTAAACTTGAGGTTTTTTCAGATGTCGATCTTACAGGTGACAAGGAGGACAAAAAAAGTACAAGTGGGACTTGTCAATTATTGGGAAAAATACTAATCTCGTGGAACAGTAAGAAATATGGATCAGTGGATCTTTCCACAAACTGAAGCAGAGTACATTGCAGTTGGACAATGTTGTGCTCAATTTCTCTGGATGTCTCATCAATTGGGTGACTATGAATTATTTTTTAAGCCTGTTCAAATATTCTGTGATAATTCTAGTGCTATTTATCTATCAAAGAATCATGTGCATCATTTTAGATCTAAGCATATAAATATTAAGCACTATTTTATTAGAGATCATGTTATTAAAGGCAACATAGAATTATTATTTGTAATTTCCACTGATCAATTAGCAAATACTTTAACAAAACCCTTACTAGAAGATAAATTTTGTGCATTACGAGACTCTCTTGGCATTATTTCCATAAACTTATAACTTTAGGGCCTTTGTGGTGTTTTTAATTATTACTTTATCTTAGTTTAATTATTTTTTTAAGTGTGTAAGATATATTAATTGTGTGTCTGTTACTTTTCCTTTTTTCACACCTTTTCACGCCTTTTCAGAGACCGGTCAATTATTGCATCAAATCTCTTACGCCTTTTCGTTACTCAACCTCCATTTAACACATGTTTTAAGTTCAAAGCTTCTTCTGTCTCTATCACATTGTTTGTATCTCCAATCCCCTGTTCCAAACCCTACCATGGCAAAGCACTCTAAAAATCCCTCTGCTTCCACCCGCAAAAGCACTCGCTCTAGGGCTAAGCCCTCTTCTCAACCTCCTGAAACAGTCAATCTAGGATTAGACTATTCCGAGGACTTTTCCTCCTCTCAAGATCTCTCAGATGATGCTCGCAGTTTCAACGAGAAGGCCCTAGGAAAAGGACCCATGGCAGACCTTCATGAAACCTTCACTCCGAAAAAGCCCAAAACTGATCTCTCTAGTTCTCTTGAGCTTGACCTAAATTCCTGGGATACTCCAAACAGGGATGCCTTCATTGCTTTCAAAGACAAGCCTGTCGCTCATGGCAGAGTTGTCGACTTAAATGTCATGGACAACCTCAATTGCAAAGTGAAGGAACTCTTCGACTTCCAAGGTTGAAAAATTTTCTCTTCTTGCCTCCTCCAAAGGTATATGAACCCCTTGTTAGAATGTTCTATGCTAATCTTCACTCTAGCAAACCTGATAAATTAGAAACCTTGGTTCTTGGCAAACTTGTACTCTTAGCTGCATGCGCCCCTGGTTATGACTCATTATTTAGCTCAAATTGATCCGCACATTTTGTCCAAGACAAACATTTGACAGGTTATAACCCAACTCATTTAGCTCTCCCATTTGACACCAATAATATCCACGCTATCACGATTGCCTTAAAATGATATTCTACTTCGTTCATATATGTATATTTGTATTTATATACGTACGTATTTAGCTTGTAAAATATTACTGCTATTAGACATGACGAACTAACGGAGCTCTTATGCTAGTATAACAACTCGATTTGTTATTTTAAGAATTAATGCCATGTTCAGTAATTTAAGGTATCGAGGAACTTCGTAATAAGTATTATGACCCGCAGGTATGGTCGAGTTTGATTTTCGGAAGAGTTAGAATTTAATTAAAAGAACAATTCTTATATAAGAAGTTCAAAAGATAAGAGTTGATCGGGGAGTTGACTTTTTGATATTGGGGCCGAAATCCGAATCTGGAAATTTGGAATATCTACATTATGTCATTTATGACTTGTGTGCAAAATTTGAAGTCATTCTGGATTGATTTGATACGTTTCGGCGCAAAACATAGAAGTTGAGAGATTTGTAAAGTTAAAAAATTTTGGGAGTTTGATCATGGTCAATATCGGGTCAAGACGACCTCTTTTCAGTGTTTTGAGTGTGCGAGCAGGTCCGTGACGTGTTTTATGATTAGAATTCATATATGGTTTGTGTCCGGAAAGTTCCGGATGAATTTCGGAGTGAGTTTTGAGCGAGTCCGGGCATTTCGACACTCTAATATTGTTCTGGCACTTTCGGGGGCACGGACCGCGCATTTTTGGGCGCTGAGGCGAAGGAGGGGCACAGACAACAACAGAATTTTGCGGCCGCGCTCAAACTTTCGCGGACTTTAATCTTATAGCTAACCATCTCCTCTGCTTCACATAACAAAGGTCACCATAAAGGAGGAGCTGCGACAAAGGGCGAATCCAGCTTTATTTGTAAAGATTTATTTAATTTGCAATAAATAATAGATATGAATTATAATTTTAAATATATAATGGGTTCGATGTTAAAAATTTAAAAGTTGAATCGATAGAGTTTAAATCCTAAATTCGACTCCGGTTACGACTCAAACCTTAGTACGATCCAAAGATCACGACTAACTAGTATATCTTTGATTTAAGAGGGGCATCCATCTGGTCAAAAATCAAATTGATGGAGGTTGCTAACCAAATAGAACATAAAATTAAAGTAATGCAGCGTAACGATGAATTATTTAGTACTGGCTTTCAGCTTTTCAGATTTGTTTTATGGGAATATTGATATTAACTTTCAAAGATTTATTGTTTGTCAGAATGCATATATATATAGAGAGAGAGAGAGAGTTGCATTACACAAAACACTCGGCAGGAGATATTCCATTCCGTCCATAATAAGTGATTTTTTGGCCTTTTTTTATGGTCTAAAATAAGTAATTTTTCTAGATTTCAAGAATGAATTATTTTTTCCTACACTGTCCTTGGAGTAAATAGTGTTGAAGTATGTGTTAAGAGTTTTATGTGAAGAGATAGTAAAAGTTAATATGGTCAATTTTATTATTAATTAATGTTAAAAGCTAAATTTCTTAATCTGTGCGAAAACAATTAAAAAATCACTTATTTTGGACCGGAGAAAGTATAGAACAAGTGAAGTACTCATCTCTGATGCTTCAAATGAAAGAAAGAATAAATCGCATTAACTAATGTTGAAAATCATAAAAAAAGAAATAATATGGAAATAGTCATGCGTATAGATATTGTTTTAGGCCTTGCAGTCATTAAATCGGGTGATGTACGGACCTATAAGGGGCTGGACTTTAAATATTATCTTTTGAATATATTAAAAAAATGACCTTACCCCATGCATTTATTGCTTGTCATAGATTTCTTTATCGAATTGGTAGATATTGTATTATATTTACTCTATTTATATTGCTAAATGTTTTCAAACTTTATTTGGTTACTTTGTGATTGTTTAATTGTTCACCAAACTCTACCAGATTAGCACGACTTTGTGTTATCTGTTAAATTATTTATTAAAGTCTACCCAATTAGCATAATTTTTCCGTTTTGTTCAACGAAGTGTTCTTCAACATTGCTATTCCAATTTCAATCAAACCACCTCAAATCTGCTCCAAATCTTAAATTTGAAACAAAACCTCCAAATACCAAAACAAACGTTCTTCAATCACCAATTTAGTCAAATAACACCAAATCAAAAAGACTCATTTTGTATTCTTCAATACTTTCTAATGACCAACAATGCAGTTATAAATTTTTAAAGTAAATCACTTAATCATTGTTTGAACTAAAAATTTAAGTACAAATTACCAACGGTCAAACGATTTTGTCAATAATCGATTATTAACTCAGTTTTTACCCTTAAACAAGAATTTCAAGCTTCAAGAAGTTCTTGGTGAAAAAGATATTTATTTTTACAACAAAATTAAATACGAGAACAATATTTAAAGATTAGTCCCTTAAGGGGACAACCAGTGTAATGTTTGTACATTAAACCGCACTGCGGATTTAGAAGCTGCCCTACATGATTAGCCCTATTCACACCGTCCATAGTGTAAGCCCTTAAGATATATTAAGAATTTTCCATCTGATTTCCTGGTCATGCTTATCACAAAGATTAGTGTTAATGTACATGCATGTGCTTTGTGCGTGTACCTAACTCAATAAAAAAAATTATTCAAAATTTGTCTTTGAGTTATAAAATAAAATATTAGTTCCTAAAGACGATAACTATTGATCGTGTATAACTAACCCAAATAAAAAAGAAATCGCTCTAAAGAAATACTCAATCACCGGTCAATGATTCAACTTAAAATGTATTCCAGAATATAACTTAAATTAGAATTGGAAGGGTGTAGTTAGTTTTGAAGCGTCATTATTCAAGTGAGATTAGTATTTAAATAATATTAATTAGCTCATACCAAATTTTTTATATTTAATTATAAATATATATTTTTAATAAGAATTCTTTTTCAAATAATAAAAAATTCATTAGGTAAAAAATCACCCATGCGTGACATTCTATGGATAAAAAAGGCAAATGGAAATTCTTTGTTAATCTCAAAGAATTAAGAATCAATATGTGCTATAAATAAAGCCTACAATTGAAATGCCCTTTTAGAAGCCATAATTATAGTCAAGAAATCCGCTTATATATAATTATTTATCATTAATTAGAAACCTTAAAATATCTCATAAATTATCTTGTTGGAATAGTTGATAATTTTGGAGTTTGTTATTGATTTTTGCTCAATATTTCGAATAATTATAATTGTAATTTCAAAGTTTTGAAAACTAAAGATAAATATAGAGTACTATTATTAGTGGAATAACTTTAATATAGAAGAGTTTCATATAAATCAGAATCAATAAAAAAATTTATAAAGAGATTTGACTACCTCCATAATTATCCAAAGCTGTGTACTTCCTCTTTCTTTGGTCTTCTTATTCTTTCCTTTATTTATTTTGTTTATCATTTAAATACATATATAATTTAAGTGTAAGATTTATATAAGGTATATATTAATAATTTTAAAATTCTAAATATTAGGACTTTCAATACAATTCTAATAAGGAAAGTTTTGATATACAAACTCCTAAATATTAAAAAATTAATTAAATGGTTATTCCTAAATATTATAAAAATAATCAAATAACTATTTTATTTAGTGCGAATTTTATTTTTAAAGGGTAAAAAAGAAGAACGATATCTCGCTAAGAGCCTTTGTGCTTTTAATATAGTATAGATATAGATAGATATATTCATAGTTAGCTTATAAGTAATTTAATTTACTAAATATGTTTTACCTCATCAAGTTTTATTTCGAATCAATGACAAACATGGGGAACAAAGATAGGGAAGGAGAGGGAACCTTTCCTTAGCATTGAAGCATTCCCATAGGGGCGGCAATTTATGCCCAAGTTCATTCAATTACCGTTTAATCCGTTTAAGGTTGGATCGCTCATTGACCCGCTTTATTGTTAAACTCAGTCCATCTTGACACAATTCATTTTAGTCCGTCTAAAATTGAGCTATTTATTTAGCCCAAGTTGACTCATGAGCATCTTTGCTAAATTATTATAATTTCTTTTTGTTTGACATGTTATATATGATCGTAACAAAAAAAAAAACAAATCTTATTTGGTAATTAAATTTTTTATAAGAAAACAACATACATTAATTACAGTTTAATAAGAGTTTGGTAGATTCGGCCATGACCAAAATTTTAGCCCATTTTATCCGGCCCATCCCAGCTAAGTAACTTTTGGGCAGGTCATTGACCTGCTCTTTATTCATTCAACTCATTTTGACCCGCACAAAATCAGGTCAACCAGCCCATTTGACATCCCTACTTTGTACAAACGGTAAATGGCCAAATATACCCCTACCGTAATACTACTGGTTTAAATATACCCTTCTTCAATTAAGTTTGTCCACCTCAGCACCCATAATCCCTATATAAAAAACTAAGTTTGAAATACAATATTGTTCATGGTAGCGGTAATGATAGCAATAGTGGTGGAGGGAAAGAAAATTATAGCGGTGAAAAAAAATATAAGGGATGGATAAAATGGGTTAGGGGTGCTGAGGTGGCAAGCCATGTGACATCCACCTCATCAAATGCTAGTATCACGTAGGATTGGATGTCCACTTTGAACAAACTTAACGGAAAAGGGGTATATCTGAAGCAATAATATAGCGACAGAGATATAAATGGACTCAAAGTATAACAAGGAGTATATTTAAACCTTTTCTAATAGTACATGGGTATATTTGACCCTTTTCTATATGGCTGTTCAAAACCGAATCTTAACCGTTAACCGAACCGAACTGATGGCTTATTGGCTTATTGATATCGGGTTATCGAGATAATGGATGGTGAACGGATTGAGATTTTATAATTAATGGCTTAACGATTTGGAAGCGGATTACTCAATTTTCTTATCAGATAAGCCATTAACCCGTTAAGAATTTTTATATTTACACTTTTATCTTCATTGAGTATTCAAAAATTTTGTTCCAGAGTAATAAATCCCACAATATACTATGTTAGAATAGAGAAAGTGCAGCAAGATGCTATGATAAAAAATGGCCAATGAAAAGTGATGAGTTCTTCTCTGCTCCATTCATGTTATTTGGCTTGATAATTAAGGCTACTGTTTCATTTGGGCGCAGTGATTGAGATAGTCTCATATCCAACATGTACATTGTAGAATTTATTGCCACGTGCAGAGAAAGTGTCTCGAATATACATTAGAACAACATATGATCGAGTTGTGAAGCTAAAGCAACAAGAAGCTATGATCAAAAAATGGCCTCCACAAAACGTGTACACTTTGGAAAGTGATCACACAGTCCGTTCTTCTCTGCTCATATGGCTTGATAATTAAGGCTGCTGCTTTATTTGGGTGCAGTGATTGAGATATCTTCATTGAGTATTCAAAAAATTTGTTCCAAAGATTGTTCTTTGTACTCCATGACAAGTCTTCATTGAGTAATGTACTGAGGATATGAATGGTAAGTTGAAATGATAAAAGCCAGTGAACTATGCAGTTTGGCAGTTTGATATTCACAAGACTAAGATTGTTCAAAAAATTTCTATTTGATTTATCCGATAAACCGTCCGATAATTGCTTAATCCGATGTCAATCTGCCCGTTGTCTTATTGAATGACTAGAGGATTACTATATTTATAATCCGATAAATGATAAGTCGAACTGTTAAGCATAATTATCCGCTCGATCCGCCCGATAAGCACCCTTATTTTTCCGTTGTGCAAATGACTTAGAGCAAATATTTCGACAAGTCACTCTTGAATGCTTTCCAAGTTTGGACTTCGTGTCTAGAAAAAGACATGAACCAACTCCCAAAAAAAAAAAGAAGAAAAGACCGGAAAGAAAAGTGTGAACTTATACTTTTAAACTATTTCAATACATGTGATTCCATAAAAGAGCAAAAGAAAAGAAAAAACAAATAGTCATTCATTGATGTAGCAAAAAGACAGGTACAGAAACTTGCACAACAAAGCATAGAACCAAAAACTCATGCAGAAAGATCCAAATTTCAATTCAAGAGGCAACTTCATTGACAATATCTTGGAGTTTTCTCTCTAATATTTCTGAACATATTTGTCCCATCATATTGTAAAACGACTTGAGATCAGATAACTGTTCCACCGACATTTTCGACATTACTTTTCTTGCTATACCCTCTCTCTCCTCATTCATCTTCAGTCTCTCTAAGTAGGAAGATCCATTTCTTACAGTGGCTCCCATCTGAATTA
>AWOL01S0061324.1:0-24959 GCA_000715115.1 Nicotiana otophora
AAAAATCAATGGGGAAACAAAATTATTGATCAAAAATAAACACAAGGGACTTACCTCAAGAAACCCCTCGAAAATGCTACCAAAAATCACCAAGACCCGAGCTTAAAATGTCCAAAATGAAAAATATCACGAACCCTTGATTTAATATAGTCTGCCCAGGCTTTCCGCTTCTGCGGACCAAATTCCACTTATGCGGCACTGTTTCTGCGGTGAAGTCTCTGCATCTGCGGAGTTCACTTAAGCTCCCCGATTCCGCACCTGCGGAATCCTACCCAAGCACACCGCACGTGCGACCACTGGCCAATTCCCGTAGCCCTGCACCTGCGCCCATTGCTTGCACCTGCGAGCTCGCACCTGCGGTCAGCCTTTGCACTGGTGCGATTACACCAGAACTAGCCCAGCACCAAAAAATCTTCTAAGTCCAAAAATGATCCGTTAACCATCCGAAACTCACTTGAGGCCCACGGGACCTCATACAAATATACCAACCAGTCCTAAAATATTACATGAACTTAGTCGAGCCTTTACATCACATCAAACAATGCTAATAACATAAATTACACATCGATTCAAGCCTAATGAATTTCAAAGTTTCAAACCTCTACATCCGACATCGAAACTTATCAAATCAAGTCCGATTGATCTCAAACTTTGCACACAAGTCATAATTGATATTACAGACCTATTTAAACTTCTGGGATCGAAATTCGACCCCGATATCAAAAGGTCCACTCCCGGTCAAACATCCCAAAATTCATCAAATTTTCAACTTTCGCCAATTGACGTTAAAATGACCTACGAACCTCCGATTCAACATCTGAACGCGCTCCTAAGACCAAAATCATCCTACGGAGCTACAGGAACTGTAAAAACTCCATTCCGGAGTCGTCTTCATACGGTTCAAACTATGGTCAATTCCTACGACTTAAACTTCCATTTTTAAGGACTATGTGTCCCATTTCACTCCGAAACCAAAGACAAATCCTCCCGGCAAGTCACAAAATCCAAAAATGAAATAGAGGAAGCAATAAATAGGGATTTAGGGCTAATACTCTCAAAATAACCGGCCGGGTCGTTACAACATCATACGAACTTGTTCACGCAATCAAATCACCAAAATAACATCTAAATCTATGCATCAATCCTCAAAACGAATAAAATTTCAAAGCGGAACTCAAGAAGACTAGAATCACATTTAAGCGTATGAATCATGTCAAATCAATTCCGAATTGAACCAAAATTTGCAGACAAGTTTCAAATAGCAATACGGAACTATTCCAAGTTTCAACATTAAAATCCGAACCCGTTAGCTAAGAAGTCAACTTACGGTCAAACTTAGTAATGTTTTCAACTTTCAAAAATTCTAGTTTTCGGCAAAATAAGTCAAAACAAGTTAGGGACATTCGAATTCAATTTCGACCATACGCCCAAGTCTCAAATCACGATACGAATTCACCGGGATCATCAAAATACCGATCCGGATTCGTTTATATAAAATATTGACCGTAGTCAACTCAAACCATTTTAAAGGCAAAAAGTCACATTTTCTTCATTTTTTCACATAAAGGCTTTCCGAAATAGGACACGGACTGCGCATGCAAATTGAAAAACGCTAAATGAAGCTAATCGGAATCTCGAAACACGAAAATAGAAGCTAAATTTCAAAATGACCTATCTGGGCCAGCACATTACATCTTCTTTTTGGAAAGCTTCTAAAGATGAATAGCTTGCCGGATGGACTGCTCCAATGTGTCAAATAAGTTCTAATGGCATACAAGAGGAAGAATCTATCCGGAGGATTCTAGCCGGCATGAATTAAGCAAGTAATGTTTTTATTTTATTATTTTTTCCATTTGAGTTTTGGTAAAATAGTTTGATCGGAAACATAGATAACAAAATTCACTTCTTTTACGAGAATTCAATTCATAGATTTGACGCTTTTTAGTTGCTAGATTCTGCTACTATTTTTAATTTCTTTTTGTAATTTACTATTTTAAGTTATTATTTTAATGATTAATATTTTGATCTCTTTGGTCTATTTTATATATTGTGATTTGCTATATAATGATGGAAAAATTGATAACTCAATATCTTTTGTTTCAATAAGAAATGGAGAAAGAATATATTTTGTTTCTTGCTATAAATCTCTGAACTTTTTAATGGTTGAAAGAATGTAACCATTTGATTTTCTTTCACTTTTTGATGGATTATGCTAATTATCTGGATTTTTTCTACAACACGTCATTGAGGTTTAAGATTCTTGAATAACAGAGCTCAAGTCTTTTTTTTTTGACTCTTCTAAACCCAGAAAGTGTTTTTATGGACGGTGAGCATGATAAGTTCTTATTATTAGTAACATAATATGTGCACGATGTGCAGATAATATTTTCTAATTAAACTAGTATTTGTATCTGCATGATGTGCGGATAATATTATGATCCTGCTAAACTTTATAAATTAAAAAATATTATATGAATAACTATGGGCAGAAACTCAAATATTATAACTCCACATATAGCCGGTGATACAAATAAACAAAATAAAATATGATTCTAAAATAAATAAAACTATATGAACNAAATAAATAATACTATATGAACTAATAATTAATAAAAATATATTTAGTAATATCTAAATTAAATTACAAAAAAATATATTTAATTATTATTTACATTGAAGTACCTCTTACAACATCAATTTATATCAACCTAAAGTTACGCAATTTATTACATTCACTATTTTATTATTGAAAGATAAAGTAATATGGACATACCTGATAATTTATTGACAACCAATATATTTTCACTTTTGGGACTTATCAACATATAGAACAATTAGATAAGAACTTGCTTAACAATTTTGATTCCACTTCAATTTTAACCATACAATTAATGTCAGTTTGCTTTTAACAATTTAAATGACACCTTTGGACATAGTGAGCTGTCCAGATCATTATTTGTAAGTAAGAATATTCAATAAAACTCTTCAACTTTATCAACTTTATGGATCTTAATTTTATTTAACAATCCATTTTGTAAGAATCAATATTCTTTCAGTTAAATAAACTTTTCACTTACTTTCGATATTTCTCGTCTATACATATGTCCGTAAAGAAGATGAGTTCCTACAACTTGACTGGTAATTCTTAATTAAATTAGATTACCTTTAATTTTTGTAATTCACTTTATTTTTGTGTAAAATAACAATCTCAGAAAGTGCAATTATATACATCTATATGTTCACTCTGATCAAGTATATTTCATTCTACTTTACACGTTTATACCGACCCCAATCTGAGAAAGTGCAATTATATACATCTATATGTTCTCTAAGATCAAATGTATTTCATTCTAATTTACACGTATATACCGACCCTAATTGTAACGATCCGACCGGTCGTTTTACTTTCTAGAACCTCGTTCGCCTAAATAAGACTCCCCGTATATGCTTTTACTATTTTATGACTTGCGAGTATGGTTAGTTCGGGATTTGGAAGAGTTTGGATTGAAATCGGAACACTTGGTTCCTTAAGGTTGGCCAAAAAGGCTAAGTTTTACTTCGGTCAATATTTTGAGTAAACGATATCGGAATCAGGATTTAACAGTTCTAATAGGTTTGAATGATGATTTCGGACTTGAGCGTATATTTGGATCGGATTTTGGATGACCCGGGAGCGTTTCAGCGCCGAATAGTAAAAGTTGGCTCTTGGAAGGTTTTAAAGTTCTTTAAATTTGGTTTGGAGTAGGTTATAGAGAAATCGAGATCCGTTTGGGATTTTGAGCCCAGGAATAGTTTTGTATGGAGATTTAAGACTTGCACACAAAATTTGGTGTCATTCCGAGTAGTCTAAGTATGATTCGGCGCGTTCGGAGCGATTTGAAAACTTGGAGTTCAAAACTTGATTCAATTTGGTTTTGGGAGATAATTCTTGGTTTTATTGTTGTTTTATGCGTCCCAAGAGTTCGATCAGGTCCGTATTATGTTTATAAACTTGTTGGTATGGCTGGACGGGGTCCTGAGGGGCTCGGGTGTATTTCGGACCAACCAGAGCCAAGTTAAAGAAACCAGATTTTTCAGTTATGGTTTCCTTCTTCGTGTTCGCGTAAGCCCTCTCGTGTTCGCGAAGAAGGATTGGGGCAGTGGGGCAATTAGCCTTTCAAGTTCGCGAGGCCCCGGTCGCGTTCGCGTAGGCCATGTTTTCCTAGGCCTGGACCATTTGCCTTCGCAAACGCGAGGCCTGTTCCGCGTTCGCGAAGAAGAGGGCAGCTGGGCAGAGGGTTTTAAAATCGGGACTTAGCCATTTTTGGGTTCATTGTATTGCACTCTTGGGCGATTTTGGAGCTTCATAAAGTGGGATTTCAACCTAGCTATTGAGGGTAAGTAATTTCTATCTAATGTGAGTTTAATACATAGATTATGGGTAGATTTTAACATATAAATTTGTGGAAAATATGGTTTTAGATGGAAAACATAGGTCTTGATAAAAATGAGATTTTAACAACGAAAATGGTTATAGAATGGGATAAAAATTGTATATTTGAGTTCTTCAGGTTATTAGTGGTGATTTCCTCCGAAATATTCGGAATCCGGACACGTGGGCCCGGGGATAAATTTTAAGAATTCTTCAATTGGGGTTGGGTAATCACTTTAATAATTAGGATATGATGTTTTGAGCATGTATTGACTATTTTATATAACATTTGATTAGTTTCAAGTCGTTTGGCACCGAATTGAGGGTTTAAGCACAATCTTGGACCGAAAAGTAGGCTTTGAGACGAGATAAGTCTCTTTTCTAACATTTTAAGAGGGAATTAACCCCATAGGTGAATTTAATTAATATGTGCTTCTATTTGTGGGGGCTACGTACGTACGAGGTGACGAGAGTCCGTAAGTAGCTACTAATTATGCTTATGTCCGTACAGTTTTAGGTTTACACCATGCTTTGTTGATATTGTTAATTGATTATGCTTACTAATTGTCTTGAAGTGAGCTGAGGTTGAGAATTTCAATATCTTAAAAGTTTCTAGTTGAATTTCTTGTTTTGGAAAGAGTTGAGGGATATTATCATAACTTGAGAAATCTATGTTCAACCTCATCGCAAGTATATTCCGCGAGCGGGGTAAATTTCCACTACTCTCATGGGAGCGGGCCGTTCGCCTCGGCAGGTTAATAGATGCATCTATGGTTCGTGTCGTTCGACCCTCGGCAGTGCACACAATATATGTATATATATTTTGGATTGGGTCGTACGTTCTCGGCATAATTCGAGCGTAATAATACTAGGAGCCCAATTATAATTGATATTGTTTCATTGGCTTGAGAGGTTATATGGTTAAATGAGGGAAATTGATTTGGTACTTACTATCGGTGAAAGGATTATTTATTTGTTGCTTGCTTCTGAGTTCTATTATCATTTATATATCCTATGTTTAATTGGAATTTTATATATTTTATTGTTGGCCCATAGTAAGTATCGAAGTCGACCCCTCGTCACTACTTCTTCGAGGTTAGACTAGATACTTACTGGATACATGTTGTTTATGTACTCACGCTATACTTCTGCACTAAATGTGTAGGATTTCAGGTCGGTGCATTTGGATATCAGTCCGGCGCACATCCTTGACTACTACGAGACTTTGCGGTGAGCTGCCTTCCGAGCCCGTTCTGCAGTAGCCGAAGCCTTTCTTTTGCTTTATTTTCTATCTATTTCATCTCAGACAGTCGGGTAGTACTCTTTTGTATATTCTACTAGTAGCTTATACACTTGTGACATCAGGTCTTGGGGATTTATGCTAGTAGACACTTTGATAATTTTTGGGTTATTTTTCTTATCTCACTTGCTTTAAAATGTTTGATCTCTAATTGTTATTAAACACTTACTTCTTATTTAGGCATAAACTAAAAAATCAACTATTTCAAATCTTTAAAAGAGAGGATCACGGAGTTAGTTCACAGTTGGCTTGCCTACCAGTAACGTTGGGTGCCATCACATCCTATTGGAGAAAATGGGTCGTGACAACATGATATCAGAGCACTAGGTTCACATAAGTCTCACAATTTATGAGCAGGCCTAATAGAGTCTTGCGGATCGGTGCAAAGACGTTTGTACTTATCTTCGAGAGGCTATAGGGTGTTAGGAAACTACTCTTTCTTCATCTCCTATCGTGCACTTGATGGTATACTAAGTTTCTTACTCGTATTCTCTCACATATGGTGAGAAGGATCACGACGGATGTTCCATCCCAGGGAGGAGCTGCTCCCCCTATTGCTAGAGGCTGAGGTAGAGGCCGGGGGAGGGCACCGACCTGAGGTAAGGGATGTCGCAGAGTGGCCCAAGCTATACCACTAGCGGATCCAGTAGAGGATCTTATTATTGAGGAGCAGGGCAAGATACCTATAGCAGAGCCAACCCCGGTAGATTTCATATCCGTACCGGGATTTCAGGAGGTCATGGGCCGTATGCTGCGGTTCATGGACACCATTACTCAGGATGGTTTATTTTTAGCAGACCCAGCTACATCTCAGGAGGGAGAGGGAGCACAGACCCCTACTGCTCAGGCTCCTGGGCATGCAGCTGCTGTATATCAGACCCCAAGCACACTACTCGTGGGCAGAGCCCAGCGAGTGGCAGCAGGCGTACCTGAGCCCAGACCAGCTGCGTCCGGCAAGCTGTAGAAGGTATTGGACAGATGGACTAGGCTACAACCTCCTGTCTTTGGGTGTGAGCGACATGAGGATCCCTAGGACTTTATTAATCAGTACAAGGACAGACTGCACTATATGAGGATATTAGAGTCTCATGGGGTGGATTTCATGACTTTCCAGCTGGAGGGCAGGGCCCGCAGATGGTGGTAGTCACATCTTCTCGGCAGACCAATATGTTCCCCTCCCATGACTTGGGATCAGTTTACACATCTTTTCTTGGATAGGTATATTCCACTTTCCCAGAGGGAAGAGTTGCTGTTTCAGTTTGAGCAGCTCCGGTAGGACCAGATGTCAGTGACCGATTATGAGGCGAGGTTCTCTGAATTGTCTAGCCATGTACTTATGATACTTCCTACACAGACAGAGAGGGTACGGAGGTTTGTTACGGGGTTGCACTCCGGTATTTGGGCCACTATGGCCCGAGAGGTTGAGATGTAGACCTCTTACCAACTAATTATAGAGATAACTCGGAGGATTGAGGGTTATCGTCAGCGGGACCGAGAGCAGATGCCGTAGGACAAGCGGTTCTATCATTCGGGAGGATTCAGTGGTGCTCCTTCTAGGGGCAGAGGTCAGTTTGGGAGAGGTCAGCCGAGCAGGCCTACATATCCAGCACCGCCGCTTCCTCGGGGTGCTCTAGTTCGACCCTATTTCAGAGCCATGCTAGAGAGTTCCTACCGCCCACCAGCTATCCAGGGTTCTTCCAATGGGTATTCAGGCCATCAGGGTCAGACCTTATGGCAGGAGTCCACAGCTCCGAGAAATTGTTACGAGTGAGAAGATCCTATCCACATGAAGAGATTTTGTCCTAGTCTTCGGGGCAAGGCAGTGCAGCCCATGATTATAGCACCAGTAGCCGCACCAGACATCCGGCTGCCCAGAGGTGGAGGGCAGGTGGGCAGGGGCCATCCTAGAGGTAGAGGCCAGGCAAGTGGGGGCCAGGCAGGTGGCGCTCCTGCTAGATTATATGCTTTCCCGGCCAGACCAGATGCAGTGGCCTCAGATTCCATGATCACATATATTATTTCTGTCCGAGGTAGGGATGCTTCGGTATTATTTGATACATGGTCTACCTATTCATATGTGACGTCTTTGTTTGCTCATTTCTTGGACGTTCCTCGTGAGTCCTTGGGCACTCCTATTTATGTGTCCATTTCGATGGGCGATTCTGTTGTTGTGGATCGGGTCTATCGGTCCTGCATTGTTACATTCCGTGGTTATGAGACTAGAGCGTATATTCTGCTGCTCGATATGACGGGGTTTGAGGTTATCCTGGGCATGGACTGGTTATCTCTATATCACGTCATCCTTGATTGCCATGCCAAGATTGTTACCTTGACGATACCAGAGTTTCCTAGATTGGAGTGGAAGGGTCCGTCTGTTAGCACACCTAGTCGGATAATCTCTTTTTTGAAGGCTCGACACATGGTCAAGAAGGTTTATTTGGCTTATCTAGCTTATGTTCGGGATACTACCACGGAGACTCCAGCGATTGATTCAGTACCCGTTGTCTGGGAGTTCTCTGATGTGTTTCCTTCTGATCTTTCAGGCATTCTACCAGATCGTGATATCGACGTCTGTATTGATTTGGCTCCAGATACCCAGCCTATATCTATCCCACCGTACCTTATGGCTCCGAAAGAGTTGGAGGAACAACTTGAGGAGTTGCTAGTAAAGGGGTTCGTCAGGCCGAGTGTATCACCTTGGGGTGCACCAGTGTTATTTGTGAAGAAGAGATATGGGACTATGCGGATGTGCATTAATTACCGCCAATTGAACAAAGTTAACATTAAGAACAAGTACCTATTTTCACAGATTGATGATTTATTAGACCAGTTGTAGGGTGCCAGGGTGTTCTCTAAGATCGACTTGAGATCGGGCTACCATCAGTTGATGATTCGGAATTTGGATGTTCCAAAGACTGCTTTTCGAACTAGATATGGCCATTATGAGTTTCTAGTGATGTCCTTCGCACTGACTAATGCCCTAGTGGCATTTATAGATTTGATGAACAATATGTTCAGGCCATATATTGATTTGGTCATCATTGTCTTCATTGATGACATTTTGATCTACTCGTGCAACATGGAGGAGCACGAGCAGCATTTGAGAGTGGTACTTTAGACCTTGGGAGAACAAAAGTCATATGCTAAGTTCTCTAAGTGTGAGTTATGGCCAGATTCTGTAGCATTATTGGGGCATATTATATCAGGCGAGGGTATTAAGGTGGATCCCAAGAAGATTGAGGCAGTTCAGAGTTAGCCTCGTCCTACTACAACGATTGAGATCAGGAGCTTCTTGGGGTTAGCAGGTTATTATCGCCGGTTTGTTGAGGGATTCTCATCTATTGAAGCACCTTTGACTAGACTGACCTAGAAAGGTGCCCCATTCCGTTGGTCCAATGATTGTAAGGTGAGCTTCCAGAAGCTCAAGACAGCTTTGACTATTGCACCGGTTCTAGTATTGCCTTCCGGTTCGGGGATGTATAATGTGTATTGCGATGCTTCACGCGTTTGTTTGGGTTGTGTGTTAATGCAGGAGGGGCGAGTTATTACATATGCTTCACGTCAGCTGAATCCCCATTAGAAGAATTACCCTGTACATGATTTGGAGTTGGTCGTGATTGTTCATGCTCTTAAACTTTGGAGGCATTATCTTTATGGGGTGTCCTGTGAGGTTTACACTGATCATCGCAACTTGCAACATTTGTTCAAGCAAAGGGATCTCAATTTAAGGTAGCACAGATGGCTCGAGTTACTAAAGAATTATGACATTACTATTCTTTATCATCCGGGTAAGGCGAATGTGGTTGCGGATGCCTTGAGCAGAAAGGCGGAGAGTATGGGTAGCTTGGCATTCATTTTAGTAGAGGAGAGGACATTAGCTTTGGACGTTCAGTCCTTGGCTAACAGACTTGTGAGGTTGGATATTTCGGAGCCCATCCGAGTTGTTGCATGCGTCGTTGCCCAGTCTTCACTATCGGAGAAGATCAAGGCTTGACGTTTTATTGACCCGCACTTGTTGGTTCTTAGAGAGACGGTACTACAGGGTGGTTCCAAGGAGGTTACTACCGATGAGGATGGCGTTCTGCGACTCCAGGGTCGTCTATGTGTTCCTAATGTCGATGGCTTGAGGGAGAGGTGTCACGACCCAAAATTTCACCACAGGCGTCGTGATGGCACTTAGTCTCTAAGACTAGGTAAGCTGATTACAATTACAATTCAAGCTATTTTTTTAAATCGAAACCAACTACGGAAATAATTATAATACCTTCCCAAGATTGGTAATACTGAGTCACGAGCTCTAACTAAGTACATGCAGTGATCCCCAAGGATCGAATTTACAATATTGTTCGAATAAGAGTAGACAGTACAATAAACATGGAAAGACTCCGGGGACTGCGACGATCAAGCAACCCTACCTTGAATCCTTGCGATCACACTCTAATCTTTATCCGAATTCGATATCTCCAATACCTATCTCTGCACAAAAATGTGCAGAAGTGTAGTATGAGTACACCACAGTCGGTACCCAGTAAATATCAAGACTAACCTCGGTGGAGTAGTGACGAGGTACAATCAAGACACTCACTAGTCAATTAACCTGTGCAATATAGCAGTATACAATAGTACTAGAAAATAACTAGCAATAATAACAACAAAATCAACTAGTGATATAAACAACAAGACAACAAGAACACCATAATTATTACTCAAACGAATAAAGAACACAAGTACAACCAAATAAGCATGTCCTTCAAATATAAATCTTTCACATATAATTCTTTCGAATAATTACCTTCTGAATATAATTCTTTGAAATAATATTTTGAATATAATTCTTTCAAATAAATGTCACCTTGTGACACCTCATTTAAAAATCATAACCATACGCGTCTCAACCCACTTCCATATTTCCAGGGCACCTCGTGCCCATATTTCTATCATAACTGCATGGAAAACTCATGTGCCAATAATATCAATGTATATAAGATCCACATGATCAATTTATTTCCACTAAAGTGAGTTTATAGTTTTTAAATCAAGTAACAAATCAACAAAGAAATAAATTTATTTTAAAAATCATTTGGATGAAGAAAATAACATTTCACTTAAATTAAAGCATCAGATAAACTACTGACTTGGATGTAAAATTATTTAATTTAAAAAATAATAATAATTTTTTTTATTTAAATCAATTCAATCATCGAAAATCAGTAAGAAAAACAAGAAATATACTTCTTCAGAGTCTCGTGCTAAAAGGCCAAAGCCAACACAATACACCTAGGAGCACAAAACACATAATAATAAAGTCAACTAGTACATCAAGGAAGAAGACAAGAATTTACATATTAAATGCAAAAAAATCACCCAAGACAAGAACATAAATAAAGAAATATCAATAGGGCACTCCCGAGGTACCGCCTCGTAGTCCCAAATCATAAATAAATTCACAATATCTCATTTCCTTATATCACCGCGGGAGCCTTCACATTTAATTTTTAAAGAAATTATTTTTCTCGAAATAGCATCCCGCGTTTTAGCCACCCTTATCACACCGCATGACTTCTAGTAGTTCCCCTACTAGCCACGCGTTTCAAGCCACCCTTATCTCACCGCATGCGTTTCAACACCTTGACCTTATATCACCGCATGCGTATCAATATCACAATATTTCAAAAATCGCACATCAAGTGCCCAAATATCACAGCATAATACAACTTGCACCTCAAGTGCTCACATATCACAACATATCACAAATTGCACATCAAGTGCTCAAATATTACAACTTTCCACAGAATCAACAATACATTATTTTTCCACAATAAGGAGCCCATGACTAGACCATAATGAGCACAAAAATCTTAACAAAGTATTCGGGAGTGAACAACTCAACAAAATAATATTTCACAATTTAACACTTTGTCTTAGTATGATTTACGACCTTTATAACTCAATACCAACTTTTTAATAACGTGAACCGAAAAGTAATTAATCAGGGAACAACACCTCATTTAAATCACAACTTCAAGAAATAAATAGATTTATTCATCTTATTAACTAAATTTTTCATTTAAATTATCTGTAGGTAAAATCAATAATGAAAGTGTTTTCCATAAAAATGGCAACTGAAACAAATACAGAGTTCACATAAAAGTCAAGTGGCAATCATACCAAATTATCATATAAAAACAACCTCGGCAAACAATGAATGAGGCATGACAAATAAGGGATTTAATAAGTTACAATAATTTTCCAATTTAATACTTAAGGGCGTCTACGAATTTCAACCGATATAATATGCACATTTAAACCCAGTACGTACTCATCACCTCGAGTACATGGTTTTCAATTACACAATTTTCACATAAGACTCAATGCATAAGGGGTAATTCCCCCACTCAAGGTTAGGCAAGATACTTACCTTTTGAAGTTATTTCGATATTCCAAAATCGTCTTCTTGCTTGAATTGACCTCCGGATAGCTTAAATCTATCCCAATTAATTGTATAACTTAATTAACATTTATCGGCAACAATTCCGGATAATAAAACACCAACTTAAAGTTTTATTCTAAAAAGACAGCGCGGGGCCTGCCCCTCGGAACCCGACAAAACTTTTACGAAATTCGAACACCCATTCCGATACGAGTTCAACCATACCAAAATTATCAAATTCCGATAACGGATCGCCCTTCAAATCTTAAATTAAAGTCTAGAGAATTTCTACCATTTTGAACCCAATTCACTAATTTAGTGATAAAAACAATAATAGATTCATGTAATTTAACCAAAATCAAGTTAGGAATTCTTACCCTAATGTTTTCCTTGAAAAACTCTCGAACTATCGCCTCACCCAAGCTTCCTTGGTCCAAAAATAGAAGAATGAGACAAATTTGGACTTTATTCTACTGCCCAGGGGTTTGTTCTTCTCATTCGCGACACTCCCATCGCGTTCGCGATGAACAAATTCTTCAACAGACATTTTCAAACTCTTCTAAGACAGCCTCTAGTATAATGATTATAACCTTTTGTACAAAGTTCCAAATGATGAATGGTTTGACTTTCTGAAACCTAGACTCCAAGGGCTATGACTTTCTTTTGTCGCTCATCTCCCATTTCCTTATAGATTGAGAGATATAAACTTCCAAAGTGAGCCATGTACAACAGAGATTTCCAAACTCTTCCCAAATAGAATATAGTGTATCCACCATAATGTTTTGTACACAACCCCAAATGACAAATGGTTTACCTTTCTGAAAACTAGATACAAAGAGCTACAACTTTCATTTTTGGATTCTCTCCAAATTCCTTATATATTGCGAGATATAAGCCTCTAAAGTCAAATGACGGACAACAAAATTTCCTTCTTCGCGAACGCGAGAACCTCTTCGCGAACGCGAAGAACAAAGTCCCAACAGCAAAATCCTTCTTAACAAACGCGAGAGGCTCCACCCGAACGCGAAGAACAACACCAGAACCAACAACCAGCAGCATCAAAACACCCAAACTTAGTCCGAAACCACCCCGAATCACACCCGAGGCCCCCGGGACCCCGTCCAATCATACCAACCAGTCCCAATGCATAACACGAACTTAGTCGAAGCCTCAAATCACATCAAACAACGCTAAAACCACAAATTGCACCCCAATTCATTCTTTATGAACTTTAGAACTTCAAACTTCTACATTCAATGCCGAAACTTATCAAATTAAATCCTATTGACCTCGAACGTTGCACACACGTCATAATTGACATTACAGACCTACTCCCACTTCTGGAATCGGAATCCGACCCCGATATCAAAAAGTCCACTCCGAGACAAACTTCTCCAAAACTTTCAAATTTCCAACTTTTGCCAAATGACCCCGAAATGACCTACAGACTTCCAAATCCACAGTCGGACGCTCCCCTAAGACCAGAATCACCATGCGGAGCTATTCCCAGGCTTGAAATCCCAAACGGACACCGATAATATCAAAATCCACTTCACCCCAAACTTAGGAAATTCTTTAACTTTAAAATACCAACCTTTAGTAATAGGCGCCGAAATACTCCCGGGCCACCTGATACTCGGCCAGAATATACGCCCTAGTCCGAAATCATCATACGACCTATTGGAATTATCAAAATTCCATTCCGGAGTCGTTTTCTCAAAAGTCAAACTCCGGTCAACTCTTTTTATTTAAGCTTAAAAAATGAGAATTGTTCTTTTAATTAAATTCCGAATATTCCAAAAATCAAACTCGACCACACCCGCGGGTCATTATACATATTACGAAGCTGCTCGAGACCTTAAGTCACTGAACGGGGCGTTATTGCTTAAAATGACAAGTCGGGTCATTATATTCTCCCCTTCTTAAACATACATTCGTGCCTACGCACATATCACACACATGTCCATAACCACATCTCTGGTCATAATAGTTGTTTATGATTAATATCAGCATCCTCAATTAATCGCATATTCACCAAAATCTTATTTCAACTTTTCGTAACACTGACAGCAATATGCGAGGCATGAATACCTCATAATTATTTATCCGAATTAACGAGTCACATTTTAACGCCACTGTGGCACTCACCTCGTAGGTTAAAACTCAATAATTACAGCATAATTATGGCTAAATATGCACAGAACAATATACAAGAATTATCAAATAAGCCCATCAGACATGACTCCCTATTAATACTATAGTACAAATTTAAATTTCACAAATGGAGAATTTAAACTCATAAAATTTTTTACCACAATGACCTCGTCCTTATACAACTTTCACCGCGGCTTGTAGCCCGGTTTAAATATTTCACATCATATAAAAATACGATGATCTCGTCCTCAACTCCGAATCACGAGTATTTTGCACATTGTGCCTACTGAAATTTTCAATTTCCTTTCTTTTTTCTTTTCGATATATTTCGTAAACAGTTTTCATAACACATAATAAACCCTCATCCCGGTAGGGCATATAATTCATAAAATTGAAATCAATTATTCCGAAATCACATCAAAACCTACTGTAGTAAATAATAAAATTACTTTTGGACTTATAGCCCTTAATGGTGCACAAAATAAAAATGATAGACACGGGCTAACATCATCAAATCTCCCCAACAAGGATAACATATAAGTGGGTCACAAAGTTACGAAGCTCATTCATAAGTGGAGCATAATAGGAGGACTCGCCTCGATACTCAGAACCGAATCAAACTAAGGAAAATATTCCTCTATAACAAATCAAGATCGTACATGTAAGGACACCATCTGATGTAGAAGCTTCATCCATTCCATATCAATTATATCAACGGGTCGGGCCTCCCCTTCTAGGGCGCCCTCTACCCGCATGTCCTCTACCCCTAACTGAGTGTGCATGTGGTGTAGTAACTGGAATAGAGCTTGTAGCCTGAGTATTCTAATGAAATTTACCTCTCCCAAGTCTGGGACAATCTCTCGTGATGTGCCTAGTATCATCACATTGATAACAAACCCTCTGCAGGTTTGGCTTCTCATACTGAGTCTATGCCAGATAACTAGAATAACCATTATAGGAACCCTGTGTCGGTGGTGCATTAAAAGAACTTACTGGAGCACTCCGAGTATTCTGAAATTGTTTCCATGACCCTGTTGATACTGGAATATAGAATTATTAAGGACACAGGAATACCACAAGTACTAGCATCATCCCATACAAAACTCAGCTCTTAATTATATACAAGTTTTGGAGAACCTTTCAATACCACATAAATACATCTTAGGCCAAAACTGATATAACACATGACCCCGCAATTCGATTATTGAAAGTGGACTCCCTTCACTTGGCGCGAAGCCATATGACACATTTCGATGATCCACAATACTAACCTTCATCGCTCGTATGACATCGGTCATAAGACACCTCAAGCCACTTTTTTGGCTCATGTCATCCTCGTGACAGTTAAACTCACTTCCTCCAGTGTCTTGGCTGCTAGTATGTACCCTTCGCTAAATAGAAATCTTATACGAACCACATAGTCTCTAATACCACCAACTATCTTTAGATCTACATCCACCTCGTGACCCTACCACGATTGTGACGATTAGGCAACTAATTAAACCTTCTTAAGATTGTACTTATCAACCAGGTATCAAAACCTGGTGCACCCCTATGTACACATCTGAGTGATCTCTCAATACTTCCGCATCCTCGATCTGGCCGATACATGGTAACAATGGTTGAGCAACCCTGGCTCCCCCATAACCCCTCTATAGTATCACGAACCGTTGGCGCATAGTTGATACTGAGTGCGCAGTTTCATACACGAGTGAATGCAAAAGAACATAAGATATATGTTTCAAGCTATATAAATGTCGCACGATAAGAATGAAAGAAGTGGATATTTTTCCTACTAGCTCTGTAGCCTCTCGAAGATAAGTACAGACGTCTCCGTACCGATCCGTATGACTCTACTAAACTCGTTCGTGACTCGTAAAACCTATGAACCTAGAGCTCTGATACCAACTTGTCACAATCCAAAATCGCACCACAGGCGTCGTGATGGCACTTAGTCTCTAAGACTAGGTAAGTCGATTACAATTACAATTTAAGCTATGTTTTTTAATCGAAACCAACAGGGGAAATAATTATAACACCTTTCCAAGACTGGTAATACTGAGTCACGAGCTCTAACTAAGTACATGCAGTGATCCCCAAGGATCGAATATATTATAATATTCGAATAAGAGTGGACAGTACAATAAAAATGGAAAGACTCCGAGGACTGCGACGACCAAGAAGCCCTACCTTGAATTCTTGCAATCACACTGTAATCTATGTCCGAATCCGATATCTCCAATACCTGTCTCTGCACAAAAATGTGCAGAAGTGTAGTATGAGTACACTACAGTCGGTACCCAATAAGTATCAAGACTAACTTCGGTGGAGTAGTGACGAGGTACAGTCAAGATATTCACTAGTCAATTAAACTGTGCAATATACAGTATACAATAGTACTAGAAGATAACTAGCAATAATAACAACAAAATCAACTAGTGATATAAACAACAAGATAACAAGAACACCATAATTATTACTCAAATGAATAAAGAACACAAGTACAACCAATTAAACATGTCCTTCAAATATAAATCTTTCACATATAATTCTTTCGAATAATTACCTTCTGAATATAATTCTTTGAAATAATATTTTGAATATAATTCTTTCAAATAAACGTCACCTTGTGACACCTCATTTAAAAATCATAACCATACGCGTCTCAACCCACTTCCATATTTCCAGGGCACCTCGTGCCCATATTTCTATCATAACTGCATGGACAACTCATGTGCCAATAATATCAATGTATATAAGATCCACATGATCAATTTATTTCCACTAAAGTGAGTTTATAGTTTTTAAATCAAGTAACAAATCAACAAAGAAATAAATTTATTTTAAAAATCATTTGGATGAAGAAAATAACATTGCACTTAAATTAAAGCATCAGATAAACTACTAACATGGATGTAAAACTATTTAATTTAAAACATAATAATAATTTTTTTATTTAAATCAACTTAATCATCGAAAATCAGTAAGAAAAACCAGAAATATACTTCTTCAGAGTCTCGTGCTAAAAAGCCAAAGCCAACACAATACACCTTGGAATAAAAAACACATAATAATAATAAAGTCAACTAGTACATCACGGAACAAGACAAGAATTTACATATTTAATGAAACAAAATCACCCAGGACAAGAACATAAATAAAGAAATATCAACAGGGCACTCCCGAGGTACTGCCTCGTAGTCCTAAATCATAAATAAATTCACAATATCTCATTTTCTTGAATCACCGCGGGAGCCTTCACATTTAATTTTTAAAGAAATCATTTTTTTCCGAAATAGCATCTCGCGTTTTAGCCACCCTTATCACACCGCATGATTTCTAGTAGTTCCCCTACCAGCCACGCGTTTTAAGCCACCCTTATCTCACCGCATGCGTTTCAACACCCTGACCTTATATCACCGCATGCGTATCAATATCACAATATTTCACAAATCACACCCCAAGTGCCCAAATATCATAGCATAATACAACTTGCACCTCAAGTTCTCACATATCACAACATATCACAAATTGCTCATCAAGTTTTCAAATATTGTAACTTTCCATAGAAATCAACAATACATTATTTTTTCATAATAAGGAGCCCACGACTCGACCATAATGTGCACAAAAATCTTAACAAAATATTCGGGAGTGAACAACTCAACAAAATACTATTTCACAATTTAACACTTTGCCTCAGTATGATTTACAGCCTTTATAACTCAATACTAAATTTTCAATAACATGAAACGAAAAGTAATTTCTCAAGGAACAACACCTCCTTTAAATCACAACTTCAAGAAATAAATAGAGTTATTCATCTTATTAAATAAATTTTTTATTTAAATTATCTGTAGGTAAAATCAATAATGAAAGTGTCTTTCATAAAAATGACAACTCAAACAAACACAGAGTTCACATAAAAGTTAAGTAGCAATCACACCAAATTATCATATAAAAACAACCTCGAAAAACAAGGAATGAGACATGACAAATAAGGGATTTAATAAGTTACAATAATTTTCTAGTTTAATACTTAAGGGCGTCTACGAATTTCAACCGATATAATATGTATATATAAACCAAGTACGTACTCGTCACCTCGCGTACATGGTTTTCAATTACACAATTTTCACATAAGACTCAATGCCTAAGGTATAATTCTCCCACTCAAGGTTAGACAAGATACTTACCCTTTTGAAGTGATGTCGATATTCCAAAATCGCCTTCTTGCTTGAATTGACCTCTGGACAACTCAAATCTATCCAAATTAATTGTATAACTTCATTAATATTCATGGAAAACAATTCCGGATAATAAAACACCAACTGAAAATTTTATTCTAAAAAGACAGTGTGGGGCCCGCCCCACGGAACCCTACAAAAGTATTACGAAATCCGAAACCCATTCCGATACGAGTTCAACCATACCAAAATTATCAAATTTCGGTAACGGATCACCCTTCAAATCGTAAATTAAAGTCTAGAGAATTTCTACCATTTTCAACCCAATTCACTAATTTAGTGATAAAAACAACAATAGATTCATGTAATTTAACCAAAATCAAGTTAAGAATTCTTACCCCAATGTTTTCCTTGAAAACCTCTCGAAACATCGCCTCACTCGAGCTTCCTTGGTCCAAACATGGAAGAATGAGATGAATTTGGACTTTATTCTGCTCCCCAGTGGTTTGTTCTTCGCGTTCACGACATTCCCCTCACGTTCGCGATGAACAAATTCTTCAACAGACATTTTCAAACTCTTCTCAGACAACCTCTAGTATAATGGTCATAACCTTTTGTACAAAACTCCAAATGATGAATGGTTTGACTTTTGCAAAACTAGACTCCAAGGGGATATAACTTTATTTTGTTTCTCATCTCCCAATTCCTTATAGATTGCTAGATATAAGCTTCCAAAGTCAGCCATGTGCAACATTGATTTCCAAATTCTTCCCAGACAGCCTATAGTTTATCTACCTTAACCTTTGGTATACAACTCCAAATGATAAATGGTTTACCTTTCTGAAATCTAGACACAAAAGGCTACAACTTTCATTTTTAGAATATCTGCAAATTCCTTATAGATTCCGAGATATGAGCCTCCAAAGTCAGACGAAGGACAATAAAATTTCCATCTTCGCGAACGCGATGAACAAATTCTTCAACAGACATTTTCAAACTCTTCTCAGACAGCCTCTAGTATAATGGTCATAACCTTTGGTAGAAAACTCCAAATGATGAATGGTTTGACTTTCTGAAACCTAGACTCCAAGGGCTATAACTTTCTTTTGGTGCTCATCTACTAATTCCTTATAGATTGCGAGATATAAGCTTCCAAAGTGAGCCATGTGCAACAGAGATTTCCAAACTCTTTCCAGACAGCCTATAGTGTATCTACCATAACATTTTTTACACAATTCAAAATGACAAATGGTTTACCTTTATGAAAACTAGATACAAAGAGCTACAACTTTTATTTTTGGATCCTCTCCAAATTCCTTATGGATTGCGTGATATAAGCCTCTAAAGTCAGATGACGGACAGCAAAATATCCTTCTTCGTGAACGCGAGAACCTCTTCGCGAACGGAAAGAACAAACTCCCAACAGCAAAATCCTTCTTCGTGAATGCGAGAGGCTCCTTGCGAACGCGAAGAACAACAACAAAACAACAACCAGCAGCATCAAAACACCCAAACTTGGTTCCGAACCACCCCGAATCAAACCCGAGGCCCCCGGGACCGCGTCCAATCATACCAACCAGTCCCAATACATAACACGAACTTAGTTGAATCCTCGAATCATATCAAACAATGCTAAAATCCTGAATCCCACCCCAATTCATTCTTTATGAACTTTAAAACTGCAAACTTCTTCATTCAACGCCGAAACCTATCAAATCAAATACGATTGACCTCGGATTTTGCACACAAGTCATAATTGACATTACGGACCTATTCCCACTACCAGAATCAGAATCCGACCCCGATAGCAAAAAGTCCACTCCCGGTCAAACTCCCAAAAACCTTCAAATTTCCAACTTTCGCCAAATGACCCTGAAATGACCTACAGACTTCCAGATCCACATCTGAATGCTCCCCTAAGGCCAGAATCACCATGCGGAGCTATTCCAGGCTCGGAATCCCAAACGGACACCGATAACATCAAAATCCACTTTAACCCAAACTTAGGAAATTCTTAAACGTTAAAGATACCAACCTTCAGTAATAGGCATCGAAATACTCTCGTGCCACCTGATACTCGACCAGAACATAGGCCCAAGTCAGAAATCATCATATGAACCTATTGGAATTATCAAAATTTCATTTCTGAGTCGTTTGCTCAAAAGTCAAACTCTGGTCAACTCTTTTCATTTAAGCTTAAAAAATGAGAATTGTTCTTTTAAATAAATTCCGAATCTTCCAAAAATCAAACTCGACCACACCCGCGGGTTATAATACATATTACGAAGCTGCTCGAGACCTTAAGTTACTGAATAGGGCATTAATTCTTAAAACGATAAGTCGGGTCGTTACAAGAGGGTTCTAGAGGAGGCACACAGTTCACGGTATTATATTCATCGAGGTACTACGAAGATGTATCGTGACCTAAGGCGGCATTATTGGTGGTGACGGATGAAGAAGGACATAGTTGAGTATGTTGCGAAGTGTCTAAATTGCAGTAGGTTAAGTATGAGCACCAGAGGCCAAGTGGCCTACTCCAGTAGATGACTATACCTAAGTGGAAATAGGAGAGCATTACTAAGTTTGATACAGTTTGGGTCACTGTCGACAGGTTGACCAAGTCGGCAAACTTCATTCCGGTGGTGACCACGTATACTTCGGAGAGATTGGCCCAGATTTATATTTAGAAGATAATTCAGTTGCACGGTGTTCCTGTTTCCATCATATCAGATAGAGGCCCTCAGTTTACTTCACATTTTCTAGAGAGCGGTATAGAGTGAGTTGGGGACCCGGGTAGAGCTCGAAACAATATTTCATCCATAGACCGTCGGGCAGTCAGAGCGGACAGTTCAGATCTTGGAGGACATGCTCATGGCATGTGTGATTGACTTTGGAGGGCAGTGGGATCGATTCTTGCTTTTGGCCAAGTTTGCTTATAATAACAGTTATAGGTAAAACATCGAGATGGTTCCATTTGAGGCTTTATATGGTCGGCAATGTTGCTCTCCCATCAGATGGTTTGAGCCCGGCGAGGCTAAGTTATATGGTACTGATTTGGGGAAGCATGCCTTGGAAAAGGTAAAGTTGATCCAGGAGCGACTTCGCACAACACATACCATACAGAAGAGTTACGAGGATCAGAAGGCGTGGGCAAGAAGGTTCTCTTGAAAGTCTCGCCAATGAAGGGGATCATGAGGTTCGGGAAGAAGGGCAAGTTGAGCCCAAGGTTTATAGGTCCATTCGAGGTGTTAAGACGAGTTGGGGAGGTTGCTTATAAGCTTGCTTTTCCTCCCAGCCTGTCGGGAGTTCATCCAATTTTCCACGTGTCTATGCTCCGGAGGTATCATGCCGATAGGTCACATGTGTTAGACTTCATCACGATTCAGTTAGATGAGGGCCTGGGATATGAGGAGGAGCCAGTTGCCATTGTTGATAGGCAGGTTCTCCAGTTGAGGTCCAAGAGGATTTCTGCGGTAAAGGTTCAGTTGAGGGGCCAACCGGTCGAGGAGGTGACTTGTGAGTCCGAGGAGGACATGCGGAGCAGATATCCACAGGTATGATTCTAGACTCGTTCGAGGACGAATGTTTGTTTAAGAGGTGGAGAATGTAATGACCTGACCGGTAATTTTGCTTTTTTAGAAACCCATTCCCCTAAATAAGGCTCCCCGTATGTGTTTTTACTATTTTATGACTTACGGGGATGGTTAGTTCGGGATTTGGAAGAGTTTGGGTTGAAACTGGAACACTTGGTTCCATGGTTTGGCCTTAGAAGGATAAGTTTGACTTCGGCCAATGTTTTGGGTAAACGACCTCGGAATCAGGATTTGACGGTTCCAATAGATTCGTATAATGATTTCGGACTTAGGCGTATGTTTGGATCGGGTTTTGGATAACCCGGGAGCGTTTCGGTGCCTAATAGTGAATGTTGGCTCTTTGAAGGTTTTAAAGTTCTTTAAATTTGGTTTGGAGTAGGTTTTGGTGTTATTGAGGTCCGATCGGGTTTCCGAGTCTCGTGTAATAGGCTTCTGGTGTAATCGCACATGAGGAGGCTAACCGCAGGTGCGAGCTTGCAGAACCGAGCAAGAAGCCGTAGAAACGGCCTAGGAAGAGCAGCCCAGGAACCTTAGATGCAGGTGGGCGTGCGTACCTGCGAACGCGCAGGTGCGATTGAAGAAACCGCTGGAGCAGCATAAGCCGCAAGTGCGGCGTGTGCGCCATAGGAGTGGACCCGCAGTAGCGGGCCAAGGTCCACAGAAGCGGAAGTAGGCCACTGGGCAAGGGCCGCATCTGCGATGACTTTTCCGCAGAAGCGGCCAACTCTCCGCAAGTGCCAAAATCGCTGAAGGAAAAACCCCAATTTAATACGGGACTTAGGCATTTTGAGCTCATTTATTTCATTGCTTGGGAGATTCTTGGAGCTCTTATAGAGGGAATTTCACTTAACACTTTGAGGTATGTAATTTGTATATAATGTGAGTTAAATACGTAGTTTATGGGTAGATTTAACATATAAAATAGGGAAAATCATGGGTTCAGGTGAAAACCTAGGTTTTTGATAAAAATGAGATTTAACCACGAAAATGGTTATGAAATTTAGTGAAAATCTTATATTTGAGTTCATGAGGTTATGGGTAACAACTTGCTTCAAAATATTTTCGTAATCCGGGCACGTGGGCCCGGGAGGAGGGGGTTGAATTTTAGAAATTCTTTAGTTAGGGTTAGGTAATCACTTTAATAATTAGGATATGCACTTTGGAGCATGTATTGACTATTTTATATAACATTTTACTAGTTTCAAGTTGTGTGGCACCGAATTGAGGGTTTAAGCACAATCTTGGATCGAAAAATAGGCTTTGAGACGAGGTAAGTCTCTTTTCTAACCTTGTAAGAGGGAATTAACCCCATAGGTGAATTTAATTAATATGTGCTTCTATTTGTGGGGGCTACGTATGTACAAGGTAACGAGAGTCCATACCTAGCTACTAATTATGCTTATTCCGGGTAATTTTAGGTTTACACCATGCTTTGTTGACACTGTTAATGGATTATGCTTACTAATTGTCTTGAATAGATCCGAGGTTGAGAATTTCAATATCTTAAAAGTTTCTAGTTGAATTTCTTGTTTTGGAAAGAATTGAGGGATATTATGATAACTTGAGATATCTATGTTCAACCGCGTCGCAAGTATATTCTGCGAGCGGGGTAAATTTCCACCACTCTCATGGGAGCAGGTCGTTCGCCTCGGCAGGTTAATAGATGCATCTATGATTCGTGCCATTAGACCCTCGGCAGTGCACACACTATATGTATATGTATTTTGGATCGGGTCGTACGTCCTCGTCATAATTCGAGCGTAATAATACTGGGAGCCCAATTATAATTGATATTGTTTCATTGGCTTGAGAGGTTAGATGGTTAAATGAGGAAAATTGATTTGGTACTTACTATCGGCGAAAGGATTATTTATTTATTGCTTGCTTCCGAGTTCTATTGTCATTTATATATCCCATGTTTAATTAGAATTTTATATATTTTATTGTTGGCCCATAGTAAGTGTCGAAGTCGGCCCTCGTCACTACTTCTTCGAGGTTAGACTAGATACTTACTGGGTACATGTTGTTTATGTACTCACACTACACTTCTGCACTAAATGTACAGGATCTGAGGCAGGTGCATCCAGATATCAGTCAGGTGCGCATCCTTGACTACTACGAGACTTTGCGGTGAGCTGCCTTCCGAGCCCATTCTGCAGCAGCCGAAGTGTTTCTTTTGCTTTATTTTCTGTCTATTTCATCCTCTTTTGTATATTCTACTAGTAGCTCATACATTTGTGACACCTTGTTTTGGAGATTTATGCTAGTAGACACTTGATGCTGTTGGGTTATTTTACTTATCTCACTTGCTTTAAAATTTTTGATCTCTCATTTTTATTAAACTCTTATTTCTTATTTATGTATAAACTAAAAATCAATTATTTCACATCTTTAAAAGAGAGGATTACATTGTTAGCTCACGGTTGGCTTGCCTAGCGGTAATGTTGGGCGTCATCACGGCCTATAGGAGAAATTGAGCCGTGACATAGGGTGTGTTTGGTATAACGGAAAATATTTTCCATGGAAAACGTTTTCCAAGAAAATATTTTCTTGAACAACAAGTAGTAATCTTACTCATTTTCTGGTGTTTGGTACGCAAATTAAAGAAAATAACTTCTCAAGAGTATTCATAAATAATTTAGATACAATAAACATGAAGCCGTAAACTTTCTAACCAACAACCTTCTGTACACACAAATTTCATAAACTTCCGAACCGCTAAACTTTTGAAACCGTAAACTCTATAATTGTTAAACCCGCAAACTTCTTAACACATATACCTCTGAACTCATAACTTTGGAACTCGTAAAATTTCGAACCTGCAAACTAAAAAATAAAAAAATCAGAACTGAAAATATTAAAAAATATATGTTTTTTTTTTTTG
>AWOL01S0061324.1:26744-41890 GCA_000715115.1 Nicotiana otophora
AAGAAAAAAATAGAAAATTAAAAATACAAAAAGAAAATAATAATTCTTTTTGCGCGGGGTGGGGTGGGGTGGGGTGAGTGGATGACGCAGAAAAACAAAACAAATAGAAAATTGAAGTTGGAGGGGATTGGGGTTTGATGTGAAGGTAGGTGGAGTTTGTGAAAAATATTTTCTGAACTTTTTCTAGGGAAGTCATTTTTTTCCAATTTCAGGAAAATGTGATATAGAAAAATATTTTTTCAAACTATTTTGTGCAACCAAATAGTGTAAAATAAAAAAATATTTTCCGTCATACCAAACACACCCTTAGTATCAGATAACCATATGAAATGTATTAGAACTTTGAATTTTGGCATATTTTTTCGCATATACATTACTTGTTTGGTACATTACAAGTATAATGTTTCTTAATTATTGAAAGATCACCTTGACTCCTTCCTTCTGTCATTTATTTTGAAGAAATTAATCCGTTGTTATCATATCTTGCATTGGTGGACATGTAAGAATACTATTACCGATATCTTGCATCTTGCTTTAAGGATATGCAAATCATTGCCCAACAATCTAGCATTATTGGGCTCAAAACAACCAATCGGCAAACGACATTGCCTCCCATACAAAGCCTCGTACGGAGCCATCTGAATACTCGGCTGATAATTGTTGTTACATGCAAACTCCGTTAGAGGTAAAATCTGGTCCCATTGACCCCCAAATTCCATAGAGCATGCCCACAACATATCCTTCCATATCTGAATAGTGCGCTCGAACTGTCCGTCCATCTGAGGATGAAATGCGGTACACAGCTCGACCATCGTGCCCAATTCACATTGCACGGTTCTCCCAAAATGTAGTGTGAATTGGGTGCCTCGGTCAGAAATGATGGAAATGGGCACGCCATGCAGGCGGATAATCTCCCGGATATAAATCTGGGCCAATCTCTATGAAGAATAGGAAGTCATCACCGGAATGAAGTGTGCAGACTTAGTCAACCGGTCCACAATAACCCAGACTCTGTCGTATTTCCTCAAGGATAGTGGTAAGTCTACTACAAAATCCATAGCGCTGCGCTCCCAATTCCACTTTGGCATCTCCAATCTTTGAGTCAATCCACCTAATTTGTTATGCTCGTACTTCACTTGTTGACAGTTCAAACACCGAGAGATATAAGCAACAATATCGTTCTTCATTCTCCACCAACAATAGTGTTGTTTCAGGTCACAGTACCTCTTCGTGACGCCTGGGTGAATGGAATAGCGTAGATTGTTAGCCTCCTCAAGGATCAACTCTCTCAACCCATCAACATTGGTACACAAATCCGGCCTTGAAGCTGCAGAACTCCATCATCTCCAATCACAACCTCCGTAGCACCACCCCGCTGCACCATGTCCCTCAGCACCGACAAGTAAGGATAATCAAAGTAGCGAGCCTTAATACGGTCCAACAACGATGACTATGCCAAAACACAAGTAAGAAGTCGGCTAGGCTCTGAAACATCCAACATCACAAACTGATTGGCCAAATCCTGAACACCCATGGCTAGTGGCCACTCCTCTACCGGTAAATATGCCAAACTGCCCATGCTCTCAGCCTTCCTACTCAATGCATCGTCCACTGCATTGGCCTTCCTCGGATGATATAATATGGTGATATCATAGTCTTTCAATAATTCTAACCATTTCTGCTACCGCAAATTAAGGCCCTTCTATTTGAATAGGAACTGGAGACTCTGATTGTCGGTATAGACCTTACATGAAATGCCATATAGATAGTGCCTCCAAATCTTCAACGTGTGAACAATAACTATCGTATAGATAGTTCTAAATCTATATGGCATACATGGAACGCCGTATAGATAATTCTAAATAAAGCACATGGTATTTATTCTCATGAACCTTCAACTGACGAGACGCGTAGGCAATAACCCTATCATCCTGCATCAACATCGCGCCAAGTCCAATACGTAATGCGTCACAATACACAGTGGAAGATCCCGAACTTGTAGGCAACACCAACACTGGAGCTGTAGTCAATGTAGTCTTGAGCTTCTGAAAGCTCGCCTCACACTCGTCGGACAATCTAAAATAAGTAACCTTCTGGGTCATTCTAGTCAAAGGAGCTGCGATGGATGAAAAGCCCTCCACAAAACGGCGACTGCGAGAAAATACCACTATGTCATATATGAACACGATGATGAAGGAATCAAGATATAGCTGTAATACGATGTTCATCAAGTGCATAAAGGTTGCTGGGGCATTGGTTAGCCCAAAAGACATTACCAAAAACTCATAGCGGCCATAACGGATCCTGAAAGCCATCTTCGGAATGTCTGAAGACCAGATATTCAACTGATGATATCCTGATCTCAAGCCAATCTTCTAGAACACCTTAGCACCTGAAGATAGTCAAACAAATCATCAATACGTAGTAGTAGGTACTTGTTCTTGATAGTGACCTTGTTCAGCGGCCTGTAGTCAATACACATCCTCATAGAACCGTCTTTCTTCTACACAAATAGAATTGGAGCACCGCAAGGGGAAACATTCAGTCTGATGAAACCCTTATCAAGCAACTCCTAAAGTTGCTCCTTTATTTCCTTCAACTCCACTAGTACCATGCGATATGGTAGAATAGAGATGGGCTGAGTTCCCGTCAGCAAGTCACTACCAAAATCAATATCTGGGAAGTTTCTCACTACCGAAACTGACTCAACGGTAGGAGTATCAGCACTAACATACCTCATAAAGGCTAAGTATTCCAAGCACCCCTTCTCTACCATCCGTTGTGCCTTAAGAAAAGACACCACTCTGCTAGGAACATGACCTAATGAACCTCTCCACTCCAAACTCGGCAACCCCGGCATAGACAACATCACAGTCTTTACGTGACAATCCAGAAATGTGATATAGTGACAACCAATCCATGCCCAAAATTACATCAAAGTCCAACATACCGAGTAACAGAAGGTCTACCCTAGTCTCATAACCCTCGATAGAGACCATACACGAGCAACCTACACGATCTACCACAATAGAATCCCCAACAGGCGTAGACACATAAATATGAGCACTCAAAGAATCACGAGACATATCCAAAAATGAAGCAAAATAGGATGACACATACGAATAAGTGGAACCCGGATAAAATAAAACTGTTGCATCTCTATGGAAAACCGGTACAATACTTGTGATGATTGCATCACATGAATCTACCTCAGGTCTAGCTGGAACTGCATAGAAAAGGGGCTGAGCCCCACCAGTCTGACCTTGACCTCACGGACAGCCTCTCCCTTGCTGGCCTCCAACTCTAATGGCCTGACCATAACCCCAGGCATCCTGGCCCTCACCTCTAGCTAGCTGAGCATGCGATGGAACAACCGGTACCGAAATCATGGCATGAGTACCCTACTGTGGTATACTGCTCTGAAGTTTAGGATAGTACCCCATGATATGACCTATACCTCCACACTCAAATCACTCTCTCAACTGACGTGGTTGCTGAATCTGGGACTGACCCTGAGGGTCCGGATAACCACTATGATAGCTCTAAACTAGTGGCGCACTGATGGAAGCTGAAGGTGCACTGTAGGCTAGCTGCTCAGGATGAGACCTATAAGAACCATAATGGCTCAAAGCACCATGTGATACCTGAAGCGCTGACTGAATCGACCTAATAAGATGACCTCTACCAAATGAACCCCTGCCTCCAGATGAGGCACTGCTGAAACCACCAAAATAACGAGTTCTATTCTCAGATGCTGCATCTTTACCCTAACCATGAATCCTCTCGATTTGCCTAGCGATCTCCACAACTCGAGTGAAAGAAATATCATCATCACTCTCTCTGGCCATCTGTAGCCTGATACCATAAGTAAGGCTTTCTATGAATTTCATTATCCTCCCTCTCAGTAGGTATCAAGACAACTGCATGGCAAGATAAATCTACGAATCTGGTCTCGTACTGGGTAACAATCATTCTATCCTGCTAGAGGTGCTAAACCTGGCTGCGGAAATGATCTCTCAGAGTGATGGGGATGAACTTCTCCAAGAATAGCTGTGAGAACTAATCCAGAGTGAGTGGAGGTGAACATACTGGTCTGCCCCGATCGTGCTCATGCCACCACCTATTGGAGGAGCCATGCATCTAAATTACCGTGAAGTCAACTCTTTTGGACTTCACTATACCTATATTGCACAATACCTCATGGAAACGGTCTGAGAAATCTCGAGGTTCCTCAGAAGGAGTACCACCAAAGTGAAAAGGAAACAACTTGGTGAACTTGTCCAACCTCTTCAGCCTCTCGGACGTTATCGAGGGTCCCTCTTGACTGTGTAGCAATAACACACTAAACTGCTCCAACTAGTGGAAATGCCAGAGTCTTATATCTGTGGGCCATTTGCTCTGGAGTGTGGGTAGTTGTAGTCTGGGCTCCTCCCCCAGTCTGATAGACGGTCGGTGGCATAGGGAACATACTAGCCTAGGCCACACTCTCTATAAGGTCCACCAGGCGGACTAGGGTGTCCTGAAGTACCAAGGTAGCAATGAACCCCTCTAGGACCTGAGTTGGTCCATTTGGCGTAGTCTGAATAGGGATCTCCTGCTACCTCTCAATTGGAGGCTCTGCACTAGGTTCTGTCGTGCGTGCTCTAGGCTGAGCTTTGCCCCTGCCTCTTTCCCTACCTCGTCCTCGGCCCCTACCCTTGGTAGTGGCTGCAACCTGGGGCTCCGGCTCATGATCAATTGTGGATGTTGTGCGTGTCCTCACCATCTGTGAGAAAACAAGAATAGAATGATTCAAACTTCAACGATAGAATAAAGTCGCATGATAGAGAAAGAAAGAAGTGAAATTTCCTAAAGCCCTATAGACTCCAGAAGATAAGTATAGAACTCTCCATTCCTACAGACTTTTCTAAGCTTGCTCATGACTTGTGAGACCTAGGCAACCTAGTGCTCTGATACTAACTTATCACGATCTAAAATTCCAACCCCGAGGCCATGATGGCGCCTAATGTTCACTTGTTAGGCAAGCCAACATTAGCTACACAATATCCATTTTAACAATTTTAAAAAAAGATTAATAAGAAGGTTGTAAAACTTCAAAAATATATATAATAAACTCCAAATACGTTGTTTAGTCTAATCCCGAAATCAGGTATCACAAGAACATAAGCTACTAAATATTCTACAACCAAGTTCTGAAATGAAAATACAACTGTCTGAATGAAATGACAGTACAAAGATAAGAAGGGAACTTCAGGGTCTACGAACGTTGTACAGCTCTACCTCAAGTCTCCTAATGAATAGCAGTCCGAGTAATGCCTCCACTAAACGCCACTGGGACCGACACTAGAATCTGCACAAGAATTGCAAAAGTATAGTATGAGTACAATAAATCCCATGTACTACATAAGTGTCGAGCTTAACTTCGACGAAGTAGTGACGGGGCTATAACAAGGCACTCACTATAAACCTGTGTAAATGTAATTGACAGCAATAACAGAATAGAGAACATAAGAATTAACATGAAAATCGGAACAGAAAATACATGACAGAGGGCCCTAGAATATCACCTATGATCAAATTCACAATACATCATAGATATAGAAATAACAGTCAGAAACAGTCATAACATGCCTTCTCGGTTGCGGCGCAAAATCTGATCCACCTATAAAATACCAATACCAATGCCATTGAGGCATGAAACCCGATCCCAAACAACATATACCAATATCTGTTGCAGCGTGCAACCTGATCTCAGATAACAGTACCAATATCTGTTACGGTGTGCAACCCAATCCCAAACAACAATACCAATATCCGTTGCGACGTGCAACCCGATCCCAAATATATATCATGTATGCACAAACCTACAACCAACTACGACGTACTTCACAATGAAATACAATAAAGGAATTAAATAATTAAAGGCATAAGAATGATAAAAGCGACTATCTAACAACATACAAAACATGAGGCAAATAAATACAGTCAATAAATAAAGGCACGAATACATGAAATATATAGCAAATTAAGGTATGCAACAAACAAAAACATGAATTTAGCAAGTAAGGGCAAGTAACAACTAAAGTATTTAACACGTAGTAACATGGAATAAATGAAGGCCTGAAATAATTGAGGACAACAACTAAGTAGCCCGCCCCGCATGCTTAACCTATTACAACGTATATACACTCGTCACCTTATATATACGTTGTCTCCACACATAAACCAATAAGAAAATTGTCCAATCAAGTCCTAGTTCCCTCAAGTCAAGATTAACCATGACACTTACCTCTTTCCGCAACCAAATGATCAACCACAACTTTTCCTTTAGAATAAGCCTCCAAACCAATCGAATCTACCCAAATATAGTTCAATCATATCAAAACAAGCTTTAGAAACTACTTACGAGTGAAAAAGGTTCAATCTTTAATGTCAACATCATGCCCGCTTGGTCACAATCTGAGATACTGACCAAATTTCGATTACCCATTCACCCCTGAGCTTGTTTATGTGATTTATTTTGAAATCCAACCTCAATTCGAGGTCTAAATCTCAATTTTTCTAATTTCCTAATTTCTATCTAATACCCCTAATTTCTACCTCGAAACTAATAAATTTAAGGATAAAAATCAATGGGTAATTCTGAAAATACATCAAAACTAGTTGAAAAGCACTAACCAATGAAGTTGGGGTGAAAATCTCTTCAAACATCCCTCTAGGCTGAGCTCTAGTTTTCAAAAATGGTGAAAGATAATGAAATCCCGTTTTTCATCTTTTAATTAACTGGGTGTCAGGTGCTCTTCGCATTTGCGTAGCAGCTGTTGCGTTCGCGAAGCAAAATGGACAATTGGCCTTCGTGTTCACGAGATCCTCATCATGTTCGCGAAGGAATTTCCAAGAAAAGTTTCCACGTTCATGACCAGTAGGTCGCGTTCGTGATGAAAACCCATTCTGCCTTCCCAGCCATCCCAAACCTACGTGTTTGCGTAGGATCTGTCGCATTCGTGAAGGTCAGTCCCTCAAAGCTTGAGCATTCACAAGCCTACCATCGCATTCGTGTAGAATAACCAGCCCCAGTCCCATGTTTCCCCTTTGCGATCACGGTAGTGGCTTCGTGATCGCGAAGCACTGATGCACCAGCAGAAAAACCAGCAACTCTACAAGGCAAAAACAGGCCCGAAACCAATCCGAAACTCACTAGAGCCCCTCAGACTTCAACCCGTACATGCACATAAGTGGAATAACATCATGAAACTTTCTTGCTACCTCAAATAATCAAGATAACATCGAAAGGCAAGAATCGATCATCAAAACTTGAGATTTCTCAAAGTTTTAACTCATTTTTCACAATCTTTTACATAATGCACCGAAACGCGCTTGGGTCACTATGATGACCCGATATGTCGTTTGAGTACTAGACTTAATTTCTAATCTCTGAGACCTCTCATAGATTCATTTGATATTTCTTGATTTGCGTACATGGTCCATGTCACTTTACGTAAAGCTTTTACATAAAAATTTGAAGAATAAGTAATTTTTACTTAAAACAAGGCTAGAGTTACCACGGTCAACATTTGTGGTAAAAGACCTCGGATCGGTACTTTGTCAATTCCATTAGGTTCTTATGATATTTTTAAATTTGTAGGCACTTTTTCTGGGGTCACGGGTGACCCGAGCGTGTTTCGGCGCGTTATGTGAAAGATTGTGAAAATTGAGTTTTAAGTTGAAATTATTGAGTTTTGATGATCGATTCTTGTTATTTGATGTTATTTTGGTGATTTGAGTTATAGAGAGAGTTTGAATAATGTTATTACACTTGTGTGCATATTTGGTTTGGATCCCGGGAGGCTCGGGTGAGTTTCAGACGTATTTTGGTTGAAATTGGAATTGCTAGTGCAAAACTATTACTGGTGTAGCCTGCAGGTCTCGCATTTGCGGGCATCGCATTTGCGATCAATGGATCACATTTACAAAGAGGCCTCAGATTGGAGAACTTTGCATTTGCTAATAAGGAGCTGCATTTGTGAAGGCGGGAAAATCGCATTTGCGGTAGGAGTCTCGCATTTGGGACTCTGACATCTTGGGGACACCTTCGCAGAAGAGAATCCTAGTTTGCATTTTCGGAGGGATGGACCTTCGCAAATATGAAGGATTTTTCACATTTGCGATACTTATTAGGCTCAGACACTTATCTATCGATCAATGGTTCGTATGTGCGAACATCGCAATTGCGATACATGCTGCTAGGTAAAACATGGAAAAGTAGGGACATAGCTTATTTTCCCTTTTTTCAGCCCTAAGCAAGTTTTCAATAAATGTCAATTACCTTTCATGAATTTCTAACATCAAATTTATGAATTTCAAGGTAGAAATTAGCGGTTTTGGGTAGCATTTAAGAATTTTATAAAATTGAGATTTAGATCTCAAGTTGAGGTTAGATTTCGAAACAAATCACAAAACCGGGTTCGGGGGTAAATGGGTAATCGAGATTTGATCGGAATCTCGAATTTCGACCAAGCAAGACTGGAGTTGACTTTTGTTGATTTTCAAAAAATAATCAAAATTGAACCTTTTTCATTTGCGTGTAATTATTAAAGCTTAATTTAGATTGTTTGATTAATAATTGACTAGATTTAATTGGTTTGGAGGCTTGTTCGAAAGTCAAGGTCATGATTGATTGTTGATTTTGTTGCAAAACGAGGTAAGTGTTGTGATTAACCTTGACTTGAGAAAAATAAGGTTTGATTGGTCTATTTGTTACTTGATTTCATATGTGGGGACAACGTATGTGGAAGGTGATGAGTATACAAATGTTGTCATGAGTTAAGCATGTTGGGTGGGTATTTAACTGTGCATTTTATCTATATCATGTATTCTTTTACTCCATGCTACAAACTCTGTCATGCCTTCATTGTTACTTATCCTTATTTGTTAAATACATGATTTCCTTGCTACATGTCTTCTTTTGATACATGTTCAGTACACCCATGCCTTTACCCATTATCCGTTTTTACTTGTTATATACCTTTAATTATCTATTTGCCTTTGCTTGCTTCTATTTTGCTCTGATTTATTATATTGGTTTGCCGTAGAGTATTTACTTGTTTTGGTTCTTTGCTCTTATGTTGAGAGCTATGTCGTAGTTGTTTGTAGTAATGATATGATTAATTGAGATGGAGTTGCGCGCCGAAACAGATGTTGGTATTATTGTTTGGGATCGAGTTGCACGCTGCAATGGATATTGGCATGATTATTTGGGATCAAGTTGCACGCCGCAACAGATATTGATATTATTGTTTGGGATCGAGTTGCACGCTGCAATGGATATTGGCATGATTATTTGGGATCAAGTTGCACGCCGCAACAGATATTGATATTATTGTTTGGGATCGAGTTGCACGCTGCAATGGATATTGGCATGATTATTTGGGATCAAGTTGCACGCCGCAACAGATATTGATATTATTGTTTGGGATCGAGTTGCACGCTGCAATGGATATTGGCATGATTATTTGGGATCAAGTTGCACGCCGCAACAGATATTGATATTATTGTTTGGGATCGAGTTGCACGCTGCAATGGATATTGGCATGATTATTTGGGATCAAGTTGCACGCCGCAACAGATATTGATATTATTGTTTGGGATCGAGTTGCACGCTGCAATGGATATTGGCATGATTATTTGGGATCAAGTTGCACGCCGCAACAGATATTGATATTATTGTTTGGGATCGAGTTGCACGCTGCAATGGATATTGGCATGATTATTTGGGATCAAGTTGCACGCCGCAACAGATATTGATATTATTGTTTGGGATAGGGTTGCATATTGTAACGAATAGTAATAATGTGATTGGGATCGGATTACACTCCATAACGGTATTTATATTGTTGAAATATATATGAATTGGGTTGAAGATATGTTTTGACTCTTCTTGACTGTTGGTTCTATAATCGTGTTGTAATGTGAACTTGAGCATAGGCGATATTTTGGAGCCCTCTGTTATGTACTTTCTATTTCGGTTTTCATGTAAATTCTTGTTTTCTCTATTATGTAATTATTTTATTTATACTCATACAAGATTACAATGAGTTCCTTGTTATAATATCGTCACTACTTCGTCGAGATTGGGCTCCGCACTTACGGAGTACATGAGGTTAGTTGTACTCATACTACACTTCTGCACTGCTTGTGCAGATTATAGCATTGGTCCTAACAGCGGTTAGTGGAGGCTCGCTCGGACTGCTTTTCATCCGGAGACTTGAGGTAGAGCTGCACAGCATTTGCAGACCCAGAAGTCCCCTTCTCATCTTTTGTACTGTTATTTCCTTCAGACAGTTATATTTCTATTTCGGCCTTCGATTGTAGTATTTTTAGAAGCCCATGTACTTGTGACACAAGATTCCGAGATTATACTAGACGGTGTTTGGAGTATATTATATTTATTTTGAGGTTCTACAACTTTGTTTCTTATTAAACCGTTTTTAAAATTTGTTTAAAATAAATAGTGGTGTACTAATGTTGGTTTGCCTAGTGTTAGCCCTCCGCCGCTTTGGGATTGAGTTGGCAACAAGAGTGTTGTCAAGGCAGCAAGAGTGTTGCCATGCTAAGGTGCGTGAGATAGCACCAAGGCAAACGATAAATGGGCAAGTGATGGCCAAGGTCTTGAGACAGGCAAGACATGCTTGTCAAAGGCTTGACAAGGCAGTGTGGGCAAATTGGTGCGGCATGGCACAACATGCGCGCCAAAGACAAAGGACGGGCAATTCGATTTGTGGTAGCACCGAGAACAAGCTATGCTAAATAAAGATAGCTTGGAATGATAGCGAGGGGTCTCAATAGCTAAGACAAAGCTATGTGAGGCAAAAGACAAGCAATGCCACGAGTAAGACAAGTATTGACAAAGACAAGGCAGATATGCGGCTAAGGCAATATGCGTGCGACAAGAGTGTCGGGCGTGTGCGGCAAACTCATGGGCAGCAGGTTGCGGACAAGGCATTTGTGCGGAGAAATGTCAAAAGTCACCAAGGCTGGGTGCAATGCCAGCCTTAGGGCGTGCAACAGCCGACCAAGTGAAAAGAGCACATGTAGTGCATATGCCAAAGTAGTGGGCGTTTATATTTTTGTAATAACTTGTACCCATGTCTGAGTAATGCTTGTATCTAACATTATTTCGTGTGGGAAAAGGCCTAAGTAGTTGGGGGATGTCAACTACAAGTTAGGACAGATTTAGCAATACTGTGTGACAGGCTTGTTTCAGTGGATGGTGGGGCCAGAGATCCACCAAAGGACTAAGTGCTCCACAATGAGGGCTGAGTGCTCCACAAAAAGAGCTAAGTGCTAAAGAGGGCTATTTCGTGGGTGAGTGCTCCATTAAATGGTTAAGTACTTATTTAGTGCTTTGACTGAGAAAAGCACTAGAAATGGACTGCCCCTTTGTAAGATGCCCCTTCAAATCTGCCAGTGACAGCCCATATATCTATATATATGGGGTATTTCGTGATCAAGAGACAAGAGAGAGGAGTCTTGAGATCTAAGACTAAGAGTAGTCTTAAAAGAGTCCTAAAAACATGTAAGAGTCCATGTTTATATTAGGAAAGAATTCCTAAGTCCGTTTTCAAGAGTGAAAACACCCAAGGCTAAGAGTAGTCTTTGAGAGAAAACTTGAGGGTCAAGAGTGATCTTCTTTTGTAAGCAGAGTACTTAGAGTTGAGTTTCTTTGTATACTCGAGTTATAAATACAAAGTTGGAAAAAGAGTTTCCTGTAAATTGTGCCTTGTAGTCTTGTCAATTTACCGTTGCCTTACTTTTAATTCGTTGCCTAAATCAGTTCTAAAGCTTACTACGTTGAAGCTGCTCACACATATTCTAAGTCCAAAGTTACTGTAATTTTGGCCGAGTGTTGGATAGGCTGAAATCAAGTGTGAGACTTGGCTGCCGCATAGGCAGGTTTCGACGGATAGAAACCATGCCCCTATGACAACAGGAATCAGAACTGAACGAGAGCTACTCTGAACTGGGAGCAGTGCAAAGCAGTGCAAGATCGTGACGGAGGCACGACGAGCAGTGGCACATTTAGTAGTCTTGTTCGAGAACATCGCTGGTGGAAATGTTTAACTGTGGGAGAGGCTAACGAAATTGGAGCCGTTGATTGGGAATGTCCCCGAAGGGGACAAAATTGAGACTCTCATGACAAGGCTCGCTAACTTTGAGGCGGAATTGGCAAGGCTGAGTCAAGAAAATGAGGATTTGAAAAGTAAGCCAGTGGTGCTAAGACGTGCTGTGGGCGAGGATGCTCCTCAATGTAGTGTTGATCGTGTCCATGTAAATATTCCTGAACCAAAGGCATTTGGAGGTGCAAGGAGTGCACGCGAGCTGGAGAATCTTCTTTGGGATATGGAGCAGTACTTTCATGCTATTCATGTGAAAGACGAAAAAGAGAAAGTAACCTTGACTAGCATGTATTTGAGTGAAGCTGCTAAGTTATGGTGGCGCACCCGTGTAGCCGAAGATCAAAGTCTGGGCCGACCAAATATCGAGTCGTGGGAGCGACTCAGAAAAGAGTTGAAGGATCAATTCCTTCCAAACAATACGTCCTGGATTACTCGGGACAAACTGAAAAGGTTAAAGTATACCGGATCAGTGAGAGCATATGTCAAAGAATTCATTTCTTTGATGTTGAGCATAAGAAATATATCAGAGGAAGACAAATTGCACAACTTCATGAGCAGGCTGCAACTGTGGGCACAATTGGAATTGCGTAGGAAGAATATACAAAACCTCGCAAGTGTCGTGACTGCGGCTGATGCACTGGATGATTTTCACTTGGGAGAAGTTTCTACTACTTCAAAGTCCAACGACAGAAAGAAGGACAAAGCAAGGGAGTGGAAGCAAAGTGAAAATAGCAATGCTAATAAAGACAAGGGGAAGGGAAAGCAGGAGGATGGAACTTCCAAGAGCATGGAGAAGGGCAGATTCAGTGGCTGTTTCCTTTGTGATGGGCCACATTGAGCAAGCGACTTCCCGAAGAAGGCAGTGTTGAATGCTATGACTGCTGCAGATAGGAGGGCTACGTTGGAGGCAATGGCTGGTGACAAACAAATGTCGGGTGTCAATGCAATTGTGGCCGAAAATAGAGGAGACCGAGGGGCGTTAATTGTCAACCCCTTAGGACTTATAAATTGACTTAATCGACAAGGACTTCGAGTTTCAAAGGGTGCGGGTGGTTTGTTAGCCCTCCACTTCTTTGGGATTGAGTTGGCAACAAGAGTGTTATCAAGGAAGCAAGAGTGTTTCCAAGCTAAGGTGCGCGAGATAGCACCAAGGCAAACGAGAAATGGGCAAGCGATGGCCAAGGTCTTGAGACAGGCAAGACATGCTTGGCAAAGGCTTGACAAGGCAGTGTGGGCAAATTGGTGCGGCATGGCACAACATGCACACCAAAGATAAAGGACGGGCAATTCGGTTTGTGGTAGCGCCGAGAACAAGCTATGCTAAATCAAGATAGCGCGGAATGATAGCGAGGGGTATCAATAGCTAAGACAAAGCTATGTGAGGCAAAAGACAAGCAATGGCACGGGTAATACAAGTATTGACAAAGACAAGGCAGAAACGCGGCTAAGGCAATGTGCGTGCGACAAGAGTGTTGGGTGTGTGCGGCAAAATCATGGGCAGCAGCTTGCAGAAAATTCATTGGTGCGGAGCAATGTCAAAAGGTGCCAAGACTGGGTGCAATGCCAGTCTTAGGGCATGAAAGAACTGACCAAGTGAAAAGAGCACATGTACTGCATATGCCAAAGTAGTGGGTGTTTACCTTTTCGTAATAACTTGTACCCATGTCTGAGTAATGCTTGTATCTAACATTATTTCATATGGGAAAAGGCCTAAGTAGTTGGGGGATGTCAACTACAAGTTAGGACAGATTTAGCAATGCTGTGTGACTGGTTTGTTTCAGTGGATGGTGGGGCCAATGATCCACCAAAGGGCTAAGTGCTCCACAATGAGGACTGAGTGCTCCACAAAACAGAACTAAGTGCTGAAGAGGGCCATTTCGTGGGTGAGTGCCCCATTAAATGGTTAAGTGCTTATTTAGTGCTTTGACTGAGAAAAGCACTAGAAATGGACTGCCCCTTTGTAAGTTGCCCCTTCAGATCTGCCAGTGACAGCCCATATATCTATATATATGGGGCATTTCGTGATCAAGAGACAAGAGAGAGGAGTCTTGAGATCTAAGACTAAGAGTAGTCTTAAAAGTGTCCTAAAAACATGTAAGAGTCCATGTTTATCTTAGGAAAGAGTTCCTAAGTCTGTTTTCAAGAGTGAAAACACCCAAGGCTAAGAGTAGTCTTTGAGAGAAAACTTGAGGGTCAAGAGTGATATTATTTTGTACGCGGAGTACTTAGAGTTGAGTTTCTTTGTATACTCGAGTTATAAATACAAAGTTGGAAAAAGAGTTTCCTATAAATTGTGCCTTGTATTCTTGTCAATTTACCGTTGCCTTACTTTTAATTCGTTGCCTAAATCAGTTCTAAAGCTTACTACGTTGAAGCTGCTCAAAAACATTCTAAGTCCAAAGTTACTGTAATTTTGGCCGAGTGTTGGACAGGCTGAAGTCAAGTGTGAGACTTGGCTGCCGCACAGGCAGGTTTCGACGGATAGAAACCATGCCCCTATGACAACTGGTATCAGAGCTGAACGAGAGCTACTCTGAACTGGGAGCAGTGCAGAGCAGTGCAAGATCGTGACCGAGGCACGACGAGCAGTGGCACATTTAGTAGTCTTGTTCGAGAACATGGCTGGTGGAAATGTTTAACTGCGGGAGAGGCTAACGAAATTGGAGCCGTTGATTGGGAATGTCCCCGAAGGTGACAAAATTGAGACCCTCATGACAAGGCTCGCCAACTTTGAGGCGGAATTGGCAAAGCTGAGTCAAGAAAATGAGGATTTGAAAAGTGAGACAGTGGTGCTAAGACGTGCTGTGGGCGAGGATGCTCCTCAATGTAGTGCTGATCGTGTCCATGTAAATATTCATGAACCAAAGGCATTTTGAGGTGCAAGAAGTGCACGCGAGCTGGAGAATTTTCTTTGGGATATGGAGCAGTACTTTCATGCTATTCATGTGAAAGACGAAAAAGAGAAAGTAA